>JAQQZX010088469.1:0-11526 GCA_030068355.1 Notoglanidium maculatum | reverse complement strand
CACCCTGGGTGACCCGGGGATCGAACCCAGGACCTTCTTGCTGTGAGGCGACAGTGCTAACCACCACACCACCATGCAGCCCTGTCATTTATATCAACAAACCGATAATGATCAGTCAGATCATACCTGAGCCAGGAGAGGGCCATTCCATTAATTCCAATCATTTTAGAATCTATAAAGGAGAATAACATGATAAGTGGTTTTAAAAGCTGCACTAAGGTCAAAAGCAAGGAGACACAACCCCGATCAGAGGCCTGTGGTAGGTCATTTACCACTTTAACCATCACTTTCTCTGGGCTCTGACGAGGCCTGAATCCTGACCGACACATTTCATGAATGTTATTCCTATGTATGTATGAGCATAACTGCTGTGCTACAGCCTTTTCTAAGATCTTGGAGATAAAGGGGAGATTTGATATTGGTCTATAATTGGACAACTGACTGGGGTTGAGGTCAGATTTTTTAATCAGGGGTTTGATAACTTCTAATTTAAATGATTTAAGTACATATCCTGTGCTAAAAAAAATATATAGATTGTTCTTAGAATAGGTTTAATTGTGTCTGGTATTAACTGTTTGAGGGAAGATGTAGGTAAGACATATAGTACATAGGTTGATTTTGATGAGGAAATGAGTGAAATTGGTTTGGTCTCATAAAGGTCTCTTCTAATTGCTGATCTAATATACTTATATTGTTAACTATAGGGCTATTTATCAAATTGTCTGGCTATAAATGCATAGTCTGATGTTTTTGCCTGATATTTTTAAGTTTGTGAAAATATTCGTGAAGTCTTTGGCACTACATATTGATGGTGTGAAAGTTTCTGTCTTATTCCTAGTTAATTTTGATACAATATTAAATAAGAATCTAGATTATTCTTGTTATCTTCAATTAGAGTGGAGAGATATGCTGATTGAGCAGCATTAAGAGCTTTCTATAGCTCAGGAGGCTCACCTTCCATTTTATTTGATATCATCCACGTTTCGATTGGTCTCTCACATTCCTTGTGTCATTGTTATACAAGGGTGCTACTTTTTCCCTCTAATTATTTTTCCTTTAACTGAACATACATTATCTAGAGTATAGCAAAATGTTGGCACTAAGGATTTAATTGCCTGATCAAGTTCTCATTGGCCTAATTGTGAAAATATAAGAGGAAAATATAAGAGAAATATGGAAGTAAAAATATGTATTGATAATGTAAATATGGAAAGGGTAAATGAAATTAAATTCCTCTGTGTGATTTTAGACCACAAAATCTGCTGGAAACCACATATTAAATATTTACGGGGGAAGCTGGCATGGAGCCTGGCCATTCTGGGGAAAACAGGGTATATCTTTAATCAGAAAGCACTATATACCTTATATTGTACATTACTTTTACCATATTTGAGCTATTGTGTTGAGGTGTGGGGAAACACATAAAAGTAATCTGCAAACAATAAATAAAATGCAGAAATTAGATTAGATTAGATTAATAAATAAAGTAGGATACAAAGATCATACAAATGGACTCTTTATAAAAATGGGAGCTATAAAATTTCCAGACTTGGTTCAAAACAGCACAGATAATATTTTTAGTGAGAAATAACTTACTTCCAAATAAAATAACGAAATTGTTTTCAGAGAGAGAGGGAGGATATAATTTAAGAAGGAAATTGAATTTGAAAATCCATTGTGTTAGATCAACATTAAAAGTTTGTGTGTTTCAATAGCAGGGGTTAAATTATGGAACAGTTTAACAGAAGAATTAAAACAAAGTATAAACATAAGTCAGTTTAAAAGAAAATATAAAATACAAATTTTAAATAAATATAAGGATGAAGAAGAGCAGTTTAACTCGGGATGATATTGGTAATGTCAACTTTCTTTTTGAAAGAAATGTGTCATTTGGTGTTTTCTGTCTTTATATGAAAGTAATAGTGTTGTTTTGTTTATGTTGTCTTTTCTTTACTTTTTATTTTTCTTTAAAAAATGTTTAAAGTGAGCTGTGAATAACTGGATGGGGGTAGGGCTAAATAAATTTATACTTCAGCCTACTCCTTTTCAAACATAAAAGACTGGAAATATGTTATATAAATATGGTGAATGTGAATATGTTTGAAATAAACAAACAAACAAAAGATAATGAGCTGAGATAGTTTCAGACTGTGGAGGTGTGACTATGTTTTCTATACTTAATCTGAAAGTTATATTACATCAAGAGTGTGACCACCATCATGAGTGGGTCCTATTACATTCTGATGAATCCCTACTAAATCTAGAGTGGACACCAACACTGTTTTCAGCGCGTCTTCTAGGTTATCAAAATGAACACTAAAGTCTTCACCAATCAATGTTTCATCTAAAGAGATAACCAGATTTGAGATGAAAGCCACAAATTCACAAAGAAATTCAGAATATGACCCTGGGGGTCTGTAAAAAAATAATAGAGGAATTGACTGCATAGACTTTTTTTGTGATTTAGAGATTTTTTGTGGCTACATATGTATCAAGATCTGCCCCTTGCTGTACGCATAGCGCGCTCTGTGAACTCATGCACAGCATGCTCTCTGTAATCACCATCACGCATAGCGCGGAAGCACGCACTTCCGCATTATTCTGCAAACTCATACCAAGGACTACATTTCCCACGAGCACTTGCATCCTACAGGGACGACTGCAAATTGGATGCAGGTGCATCTCATTCATTTATACAATCACTCTGTGTTTAAAAGGACTCTTAGATTCTTTGTGAAGCATTAGATTTACCCCGTGTTGCTATTGCCAAGCCTAGTACTTTCCCGCGTTTGCTTTCTGGTATTTTGATTCTGTTTTCTGTGTTTTGGATTACTACTTTGTTTTGCCTACTATGTGTTTGCCGATCGTCTGAACCTGTTTCCATTTGTGGATATTGATACTGCCTGCCGATTTGTGTGCTTTCACCTCCGTGTTTAATAAACACATTTGTTTTACTGCTGTCTCCTACCTGTACTAGTGTCCAGCCAAACCCTTCACACGTGACATTGTTAGTATAGAGGAATTTCAAACACATTGAATTTATGTCCAGGTTTTATGTACACCTAGATTATCATTATAAATAATTGCAATCCATCCTCCTCTACCAGTTAGACAAGGCTGGTATATATAACTGTATCCAGGAGGACTAGCTTCATTTAATGCTACATAGTCATTTGGTTTAATCAATGTTTCTGTTAAACACAGTACATTAAACTACTGATCAGTAATAATTCCATTAACATCTACCACTTTAGATGTAAGAGATCTAACATTTAATAGTCCTAGCTGTAGATCAAATATGCTGGCTGTGTGTTCAGTATGATCTAATGTTATGGTAATTTGGTTACTAAAACAAACTCTCCAAAGTATTTCTACATTTATGTTGGGGAACAGATACACACTATAAATATAGTGGAACCTGAGTGACAACTCTGTGCAGCTAGTAGAAGGTCAGTTTAGCCTGCTTGTCTGCTCCCTGGCCTTGGCTCTGGATTGTCACAGTATAAATATTCCTGTTCTAAGACTTTTGGCTATGCTGCAAGAAATGAGAGCAGCATCTTCCAGAGTGAGATGGATACCATCCTGCCCTAACAGGTCAGCCTTGCCCTCACAATTATTCCAATTATCTATAAAGTCCACATTGTTTTTCCGAGCACCACCTGAGCAGATCAGAGACTGGGCAGTTTGGCGACCATTACCTGCTATAAGCTACATGAACACAAATGATTCAAGACTTCTGTATTTTTAATATTTACTTTTTACTATTTGATGGTCTCAAACACAAAGATAGCAAGAAATTCCACCAATTAACTTTTGACGAGGCACACAGTACACAGTCAGTACAAAAAACATTTAAGATTTCCAGACATTACTTTTCCAAAAAATGATTTGTATTTGAAAAATGTTTGTATGTTAGTAAAGAAAGCAACATATTAAGTAAGAGACCACTTTTCAATCAAAAAAACATAATGAAGGCTCCTGGATTTTGCATGCAAAAGAAAGAAGAAAGTGCAGCCGACAAAGTTTCCATAAGAACTATGGCAGATTCTTCAAGATGCACAGTAAAACTAACAAACTCATTTAATTTAAAAACTGTACAAATTTTACCTGGGATTACTGTTTATATACACTGCTCAAAAAATGAAGGGCACACCTAAATCGCACATCAAATCTCGATTAACGAAATATTCAAATTGAGAATATTTATTTATATACATTGTGCAATTAATTGAGAACAAAATTATGTAAAAATGGTCAATGTAACTCGAAATCATTAACCCACTGATTCCCGGGATTCAAAATTACACTGAAAAAAGTAAAAACTTTACTTTAAAAAAAAAAGAAATCACAGACTGATCCAACTTGTTTGAATTTCATCACGACAACTCATAATGTGGCTCAGTAGTGTGTATGGCCCTCGTCTGCCTATTTGCACTCCTGACAATGTCTGGGCATGCTCCTGATAAGATGATGGATGGTGCTAGCTGGTGGTGTAGGATGCATTGATAAATAATGTCCCAGAGGTTCTCGATTGGATTCAGTTCTGGGGAACATGAGGGCCAGTAGCATGGCATTGATGACTGCTAGGTCATTTAGAAACCACATGACGCCAGGCACTATCCTGCACCAGGAGAAACCCAGATGCCAGTGCACCAGCTTTAACAATGGGTCTAAGGATTTCATCCTGGTACCTAAGAGCAGTCAGAGTACTGTTGGCTGGCACATGGAGCTATGTGTGACCCTCCAAGGATATGATTTCCCAGAATGTCACTGACCCACCCCCAAACCATTCATGCTGGATGAAGTGCAGGCAGCATAACATTCACCATGGTGTTTTCAGACTCCTTCACATTTGTCCCATGTGTCAGTGTATACATGCACTCATTTGTGAAGAAAACAGGGCTCCATTGGCAAACCTGCCAATTATGGTGTTCTCTGGCGAATGTCTATCAAGCTGCACAGTGCTGTACCTTGAGCACAAATTCCACTAGAGGATGTAGGGCCCTCATGTCACATTCATGGAGTCTGTTTCTGACCAAACAGTCAGAACAGTCAGAACATGCACATGAGTGACCAGGTGGAGGTCATTCTATAGAGCTCTGGCAGTGTTCCTCCTGTTCTTCTTCGCACAAAGAAGCTGATACTGGTCATGCTGCTGGCTTGTTGCCCTTTCCTCATGTAAAGGCCTGTCTCTTGGTGTCTCCTACATGCTCTTGAGACTGTGCTGGGAGACACAGCAAACCTTCTTGAGATGGTACGTATGGATGTGCCATCCTGGAACATCTGGAATAACTGTGCAGAATAACCTTAATGGGCTGCAGGTACCACCTCATGCTACCAGTAGTGACAACTGAAAGTAGTGTAGACTTTCAGCATTAATTCAAGGGGTTTAACAAAAATATTGCATTAACTGCTTAGGAGTTAAAGCCATTTTTTTCAGTCCCTCCATTTTCATTAATGCTAAATGTCTACACTTCAGTTGCATCTTGATTCCATCTTTTCGAATCCATTGTAATGGTGTACAGTGGCAAAATTCTGAAAATGTGTCACTGTTACAATACTTTTGGAGGGGACTGTATTTGAATATTTATGTCTTCAATAGGGAACTGAGTTGTTTAGTGTACTAATATGTACTGTTAATTTCTTGCCCAGTGAAGTAGGACCATGGTTTATCATATACAGTACGAGTTTACTCCTTAAACTCCTTGAACCCCTTGGTGGGTCCAGAATTATTTTCATTACTCTTGTAACTCCCATTCATACACTAACACATACACTAACACATTATTACTTATAAGCAAGTGCTTTTACGTGTCCAGGTTTTACCAACTGTTATTGCTAATGATGATATTTAAGTCCATAAATATTTGGGAACTTCAGCCAGCAGACTAAAAATTCACTTTACGCAAGAACAACTCTTAAATTCCTCTTTTCACTGAGCCATCATATGGGCTTACACCAGCCTACATAGCTTACAAAATACTCGCATGAAACTTTACACAGAAAAAGCATACACCACAAACTTCCTAGTAAACACTTACTTGTCCAAGACTGATTCCTACAAAAGAGCTTGGGGAAAAGGACATTGACTTTTCTGTGTAATATCCAATAAAAAATCAGTTCCCTCATTTTTATTGAAATGATACCCTGGTACTGTCAGAATTAAAAAGTAGCAGCATTTCTTGTCATTTGGACTCACAGGGATTGTGCAAAGGTCATGCACCTCCATACGATGGCACCCTTTCTTCTTCTTGTCTGTTCTCTCATTGCAGGAAGGACCTGAGGGAGAGAACACATTAGAATAGTAAGTTTCCCTATAAAGAACAAGTATAGGACCGACTATTCCAGTCCACTGGGAAAAAAACGCTAATCACGTTTCTCCATTCTTCAGTTTTTGAATGTAACACAGCTTGATGATCTCTTGGGGCTTAGGGAGGGCATAAAATGCTTGCAGAAACTACAATGGTACAAAATACCACAGTCCATGAAAGGTCACTGATTGACCAAACCAATAACACAACTCAGGCACTGGGATTTAATTTAATCCTCCTGGATTAAATTTCATGAAGTATTCACAGCTAATACAATTCAACCATATTTGCAGTCAGAAGGAAGACTTTATCCCTAAATGTGTGATTTAAAAAAAAACATGTTAGATTCTCTAAGCATGTCATTGTGTCATTCCTTTGATGCTTACCTACATTTGCACTAAAAAAAAATCAGTGGCTATAATTATTAAAAAAAATTTCAGGACAATCCTGACATAGCTTCCCTTTTTAAGGACTCTTCTTTCATTTCCTATATGTAAATCATTCCTAGAAGCAAAGGCACGTTTCCCAGTTAGATTATCGACCTAATGGAACCTGCAACAATCTTGCATGCAACCATTTTGGATGATCCCCATGCAAATTTATTAAGATAGCCACTAAAACACAGAATTATCACTCTTCATGAATCACTGCAGGAGTTTGTCATTGCTGTAAGAAATCCAATGTACATTAGAGAAACCAGGAGAAGACATATCAAGCACATTCATACCATCAGAATTTCTCATTTTTAGTGAATAAATGGATTGAATAAACAGTTGAACACCTAAATGAGAGATTTCAGTCTTATTGTGTATAGATTAATGGAAAAAATAATTTTAATTCAGTTTAAATTAAATTTATATCATATTGAAATGTACAAACACTTAAGCTTTTTTTTAATGTCCATCCTAACAAATACAACACCCACTACTACAGTTCAGTACAATCCACTATCTTTAATTGTAGCAGAAAAACATGTAAGCATCTATATTTGTAGAATCAGCATGCTCAATGAAGAGCATCTAAAAAATAAAAACTGAAAAATGGACAGTGTGCTGACCATGATCCCCTTTTCAAATGCCATGGCTCAATCCACCAGATTAATTTAGACATTTTTCTACTTATGGAAAATACTAAAAACAAGAAAGTTGCTGTTCTCAAGAGTACTTATATACACATCTATACACGAATAAGCCTTTCACCTGCCCATTCAAGTCATCTAAAAGTTGTTAACAGTAAAGTATTTTTCATTAGTTGAGGCTTCGTGCTAATTTTAAAAGAAATAGCCATAATAAATAATCCAGGCCTCCTGAATTAATGCTATCCCTGCTGACTTATTGTATATTTTTCTTGATTTATGCAAATCATACAACCCTGTTTCCAAAAAAGTTAGGATGCTGTGTAAAATGTAAATAAAAACAGAAAGCGATGATTTGCAAATCATGTAATCCCATATTTAATCGAAAATAGAACATATCAAATGTTGAAACTGAGAAATGTTGTTGCTTTATGAAAAAAATATAATTATATAAAATTTTATGCCAGCAACACATTTAAATCTATTTGGGACAAGGGCATTATTTAACAAAATATTCTAAAAACTTGTGAGGAAGTGAGGAAACCAGTTGCTTAAGCTTTGAGTGAAGTGAAATGTTGTCCCTTTCTTGCCTGATATAGGATTTCAGATGCTCAACAAGCTCAAAATGTTCTCAATGGGTGACAGGTCTGGACTGCTGGGACTCTTCTACTATGGAGCCATGTTGTTCTAATTTGTGCAGAATGCGGTTTGGAATTACCACGCTGAAATAATCTAGATAGCAGCATATGTTGCTCCAGAACCTGTTTGTATTGTTCAGCATTAGAGATATCTTCCTAGATGTGCAAGCTACCTATGCCATGTGCACTAATTCACCTAGATACCATCACAGATGCTGGGGTTTGAACTGACAGCTAATAACAAACCAGATGTTCCCTCTCCTCTTTAGCCCAGAGGACTCGGTGTTCAAGATTTCCAAAAAGAATTTAAAATTTTGATTCACCATATCACAGGACAGTTTTCCACTTCCCCTCAGTCCATCTT
Source organism: Notoglanidium maculatum (assembly GCA_030068355.1). NCBI lineage: Eukaryota > Metazoa > Chordata > Actinopteri > Siluriformes > Auchenoglanididae > Notoglanidium > Notoglanidium maculatum. Next base: position 3,138 of record JAQQZX010088469.1, on the reverse strand, counting down.
AAATGAGCTTGGGCCCAGAGAAGGTGGCAGCATTTCTAGATCATGTTTATATATTACTCAATCAGTTCATTTTAAGATTAAGACCTGCTTTTTTTTTAAGACCTTAGTAAACCACATTGCCTCTGAAAGGGAACCTCCTACAAATACATATGCAGTGAGGTCAGCTGCCAAAATAACTTTGTCCATACCTTTTTATCACTAACTTTCACTGTGCATCTTTAGTAAATTCCAACAGTAGCTCTTTAATGCAAAAGAGGGTTTGCACATGTTGAAGCTTGTAACAAGCCTTTTCCCTAAAACTCTTGATTAAGTCATAATTTATTTTCAATTGATAATTTGCACTTAAATTGCAACCTGCCAATAGAAGAAGAAAAAAGAAAAAGATTTGTACCTATTCCACAAAACTATGTGACTATTTGTTTATGATGCCATAGGCAGAAGTTCACCGGTAGTCACCCTTGTTCACACATAAAAAGGAGTTGCTGTAGTTTTGTTCAAGTGATTTTTTAATTTTTGCCAATTGACCTTATACACACTGTCTTCCACATTCTGACCGCTTTTATCCAAGGTGAAGTATGACAAATATATGATTACAGTAGCCTTAATTAAAAAAAAAAAAATCGGAACTTCAATAATTAGCCATTAAATTTTAATCGGAACAGGTGCACCTGTACATAAACTTAACATATTTTAGTGCATCTACCTTTGATCAAAGACTTTTGGACATTTTACCTTGTGAAATACCAAATGTATCTGTCTAAGCCAGCAAAAGAATGAGTGCAAAACCATTGCTTCATAGAAAGCTTCTCGATTTGTTTCCTCAGCTGGAGGCTCTCCTTTCTGAGAGACGTTGTCATTGAGAGCTATTTCAAAAACTGTGGGATCTGGAGACAAGAGTAGCTTTAGCCCTCAGAGATTGTATCAGCCTCCTTATCAGTGTGTCACCCTCTGCCGGTTGCTCTCTCCTCTCCCAAAACCCTGGTCTTAAAAGTGGAATGGCAAAATTGTTCTACTCGAACAACGCCAGTATGGGGCCACTCCATTCTTTAACAGTCAACACTCTTCCCAGACCCTGGCTCAAGAACATTCTTTTTGTTTAAAATAATGGCCACTACAAGCTTGAGTATGCAGACTGGCTGTAAAGATATTGCTCCAGATAGCAACAATCCATTTTCGCCTTGTTTCCACATTTGAGGAAATGTATGAAAACTAATCACTTTGAAGTACTTACTGGAGGCTTGACACAAGGACACAAAGCAATGTTCAGCTGTACATTGAAACTTAAAAACAGTCTTTAACACAGTGGGCAAATGCGGAAACAATATTGCCTACCAAGATGGTGTGGAGGAATACTCTGTATTAAACTTTGTGTGAACTCTTGTTTGTTTCATTGCTCATGTATTGTTGCGGTTATGTCTGGGCTGGCTGTTTGACGTAGGCCGACAGCATAGATCAGAGGTGTGAAGCCTTGCGGTACAAACCTGACGTGCACGGTGCAGGGTGAGACCTTTGCCCTCCTAAAGAGCGCCAGTTGTCACCTCAGCTCAATGTATGTGTGTCAGTGTGTGTGTGCAGATATCAGCGTAATGGCTTGAAATTGCAGACCCATAGTATGTGGTAAACGCGCTTGATAACACGACCTTTAAAGTCGATGTAAGCATACCCAAAATAGCCAGCAATGATAAGGATTGGTTTGGGAATGGCGCGGAAAGCACCGGAATAGCTGACAGGTGAACGCCCTGAAATTATTAGGAGCATGGCATGTCACAAGAGCTCCGCTGCATTTGTAAAGGCATGAAATTAGACACCATAACCACAATTCGGCCATGAAAAAGGTGTGAAAGGGAGAGGGACCTAGCTCCCTCCGTATCGATAAACAAGGTAAAGTTCTCGGAAATCGATCACGGGGCAGTGGGGTCACTTGAGGCATGTCACGCCCTAGGGGCTGAGTTAAAGGTATATGTAACTTTGGAAAGGTATAAATGTAGAGGACTAGCTGATAGGAGGGGTCTGTCTGATCTCTCCTGGACCCTGTCTTTGTGATTCCTGTACCTGAAATTTATCTGGACCAATTAAACATTTATCATTGAGGTTTGACTCCTGGTAATTTGTGCGTCGCGAAAAATTGGATCCAATTTGCCATAACAAGTGCTAAGGCGATAGTGTTGAAAACATGGAGATCATAGCAACAGTTACATGAAGTCTGATGCTTGCCTAAAGTCTGTACTAACTTGCATTATTGTATTAGCAAATGTTAAGCTAATTTTGTCATTTCTTCCAACATAATAAAAAGTTCCTCCCTTGATTAAGAGGCTTACCTTGCAACAAGCAAACAGGATTGCTAAGCTGTGGATTTGGAACACATGAGAAAGTGCAACAATAAAAAAAAAGAAGAATTGTTATTACTTTTTCAGTATGGGAGAATCACGAGAATCATAGTAGTTTGGATATTGAAAATGACTTTCCCAAACAGACTTTGCCTTTGGCAGTCATTGAACAGTGTTGCAAATGAAAAGGCAATTGTAAATATACTAGTATGAGAAAAGGAAACAAATGAATGATCTAAAAAAAGTTGAATCTAAGTAATCAAATATGACATCATCACAAAAACGCACAGTTGACTCAACTCAGGATTGTGCGTTAGCAGATATCCATCCATCCATCCATCATTTATACCACTTTATCCATCTGGAGCCTATCCCAGCATCTTCAGGTGAGAGGCGAGGTACACCCAACACAGACAAACAGCCACACACACAGCGTTCACACCTATGGGCAATTTAGAGTAGCCAGTTGACCTAATCTGCATGTCTTTGGACTGTGGGAGGAAACCAGAGCAAACCCACGCATACACAGGGAGAACATGGAAACTCCGCACAGAAAGGCACCCTGGGTGACCCGGGGATAGAACCCAGGACCTTCTTACTGTGAGGCTACAGGGCTAACCACCGTGCCACCCTTAGCAGAGATATCTTTTTTTTAATCATATAATGGATTTAATGACTAATAGTTCCCTCAGGCATATATATATATATATATATATATATATATATATATATACACACACATGGACAAAATTGTTGGTACCCTTCAGGCAATGAAAGAAAAACTCACAATGGTCACAGAAATAACTTTAAT
>JAQQZX010088459.1:0-11527 GCA_030068355.1 Notoglanidium maculatum | reverse complement strand
TCTCATTTCACTGTACACTGTACCACATGTATACCTTGAAATGACAATAAAAGCCACTTGAACTTGAACTTGAACTTGAACCTGAAGCTATCAGGCAGGTGCTACAGAACCATATGAACCAAGAGAACTTGTCACCATGAAAGCTTCTTCCTGTGGGCTATCAGCATTATGATTCTGGATTCTGGACTCATACATAAGCTGTGCATTTTATCATCCATAATTTCTTAATACTATAGTTATTAGACACATTTAACATTAAAACTTGACTGCAATAATAATGTAATACTGACGTGCTGCACTGAGTGCACGTATACTTACACCTTATTCACACACAACCTCACAGTAATGTACCTACAGTTCATACCATGCACCTTATATGTGTGTGTGTGTGTGTGTATGTGTGTGTGTGTGTGTTATTGTCTAAGCACTTTGTAAAGTCTGATGTGTCTCTGTATGTACATGTCCATTTGTGGCACAGTTTATATGTTAGTCTGGGATGTTATATAGTTAGCTAGACATCCACGGCACTAATCACACCAGGAGAAATTCCCATATGTCTGGTCATCTCTGATCACATAACATTATTTGGAAAATGTTTGTAAATGGTGTTTATCTTTAAAAACCTATCGTCTCAGTTTTATGATTATATGCTTTGTGAAAAGGGAAATGTGAAAAACATGAGTTTTTGACATAATAATATTTTATATATAATATATATAATATAATGACATAATAATGTTTTGGCATAATAACTCAGAATTGTAGCTGTAATGCCCAACATGTGCTAACTGTTAAGGTAAAGACAGATATAATAGTAATAATAATAATATTTGGAATAACAACTCTGACTGTAATGTCACATGTTTAAGCAGAAAAGCAAAATAAAAAATAAGGATCCACAGCAAGAGTCATCATTTCTTTTACAGTCCTAATTCAGTTTCATTTTTATGTAACAATCAAACACATATGTCTTTAATTGTCTTTGTACTGCTTTTTTGTACCTAGCCGACATTTTATTCTTTAAGTGTGGCATTACAGCAAATTTATAGTTACTTTGGTCATTTTTACACAATAATTACACAGCATCTGGACACTTGGTATCTCACTCCTGGTTAATAAGCTGTTGGGAGTTTCATTGTTAGTTAGTTGAACTGTCTTGGAACCTACCATCATGCTACCCAGTATAACGCAGTACTGTAGAGTTTTGTACCACACACTTTCCTGGTTAATAACCAAATTATATATAAACAAGATAAACATGTAAACAAGGATATTTTAGTCCTATAGTGAAACCTAATGTGGATTCTAAATATTTAATTGATGAACAGCAATAAACAGGAATTACTATAGAAGCAATTAAATAAAATCCACAACTTATAGACACCAAAAAAAAAAATACAGGAATCTGCATTACAAAGACACAGAAAATGAAAACAGCTGGATTTAGAGTGCTGTGAAAGTGAATCAAGTGCATCTGTCTTAGATTCAATTTTGGAAAAACAAGAAGCAGCTCACTCATCAGAGGACAGGGACTCTACTGCTGGAAGGGGTAGTACATATTATTATTTTACACAATTATATATGGACCAAAAGCCTTTTTTGTCTTTTCCTTTTTTTTTCTTTGCTTTTCACAAAGCAGCAGCTGTTGAACAGAGAGGAGTAACTGTTCATGCTGATGAGCAGGAAGGCCAAGCAAGACATTACTGAACCTCGCAAGAGATCTATAAAAGACCGAAACCTAAAAAGGAAGAGTTGCTGAGCTGCTAGTAGATTGTAAAGCCTTCTTCAATTCAGACACTGAAAGACCAGGACAGGACATGTTAGGACAGGACAGCTAATATACTGCAAGCATAGCCCAGTTTCAAAGAAACAGATCATGTAAGTATATTTATTTATTTCAGCTGTGCTCCGAACTCAGATAATTTTCACCAAAATATTCACTAATTGTATTACGTTTTGTCGTTTTGTCATTTTGTTTTCCTCCTTTTTACCAGTTTATGGACAAACTTTGCTGCATCCTTGACAAATAGAACCCTCACTTCTGAACTGAAGACTTGCTGGAAAAGCTTTATTGGCAAAACTCAGTTCAATGGGTGTTTATTTGTTGTTGTTGTTGTTGTTTGCAAGTTGCCAACAGCACAGGATGAAGGTTAGGAACTTACCCCAGTGTACAACTTTAAAGGTGTCAGTGTTCAGCAAAACCTAACTCTAACTGTGTTAGGAGTTCAAACAGAACCAAAGAACCATCTTTGTGGTGGTTTTCAGAACATGGCTGACTGTATTGTACATTGTTAAGAACAGGTCACAAAAAAAATGAAATAATTCTGTCAACACACCCAATCAGTTTGATGTAACTTATTATGAGAATGTACAAAATCTGTACAAACTGTACAAAAAAAAAGTAAATTCATGATAAATGCAATGCGTGGGAAGGTCAAAGTGGTATTCACTCAGTTGTTTAATTGCAGTGTAAAATTCAGTCTCATAACAAAATTGGATTTTAAACTGTATAATACAAATTCAAAATGTGAGTATTTCTATTCAAATTTATTTTTATGGAATGATTTTAATTCCATACTCATACTTATTTTTTCCCTTTGTGCTTGTTACTGCCCACAAAAAAGTCAAAAGGACCCAAAGTCCATCCTTCACCAAAGTCCTTCTTCCTTGTTTTGATAATTTCTGACAGTAACTGCATGCCAAGCTTTGGGTCTACACCTGTGGCAACTTTTCCAAGAGAACCTCCAGGTGTGCTTTACCTTCTAGCATTCTACTAAACACTTCACCTTACTTATCCAAGGTGACTTAGACAGAAGTCCTGCAGGAGGCAATTCATGATCCGGATTGTTGTACGGCAAACTTCCTGTCAGTAAATTCAGGGAATTTCCTTTATTTCTGTATGAGAAACTATGTTTCAGAGGTTTGAGAAAAGTTAAAATGTAATCATCAGCTTTAAGTAACTGAATGTTAAAAATAGAAAAGCATAATCTATTTTAGCAAAACATCATCTTCCCATATTTTCTGTTCAACTAAAGATCATGCTAAGTTCAGTTTTCATTCACAATATTTCAGAAACCTCCCGATATACTGTAGATTAGTGTATCTTTAACAGCTTTGGAGTTAATAAAGCTGTTTACTATCAAACCTTATGTTTTTTGCACCTTCTAGTCCCCATTTTGAGACCCATTTTCAGAAAGTTATTGTAATCATTATTGTTTTAATTTAAGAACATTTTAAAGGCTTTTTTTGTTCATTTGAATAGAGTTGAGCTAAAAGAGTGTTTGAGGATTCTAATGTCAAGGCATTTCCTACCAAATGCAGTTTTAAACACATAGCACAACATTAATTTGTTAATTTGTGCTAATTATTGGACTATTAATATGACATTAAATTACGTTATTTAAAATTAAATATTTTCAAATTTTAAGATTCTAAGATCATTTACAGAACAAGATTTTTTTCCTATATTTTAAAATATATATATTACTTTTTCACGTTTTATAAAGTGAAATTTTCTCACTATTTTGGTGATTTTGTGCAGTGTTTTGGGATAATGACCCATCCTTTTAGACACTCTCTATCGCCCTCTTCAGTTCGGGGGTTTATAACTACTAGGGTAACGTCTGTTAGGGAAGATTTGTACAGGCATCATTTGCATACATATGTAGGTTATATTTTGGTCACAAATAATGCTGTAATTGTGATAAATAAACATCACTGTGGGTAAATGTATGAATCTGAAGTATTCAAATTTTTCATAAAATGTTGTTTATTTTGCCATCATTGTGACTTTTTTGCATCACTATAGCTACGTTCACATCACAAGCCTTATTGTTCAATTCAGATTTTTTGCTCAGTTCGGATTTGAAGGTTCATATTCATAATGACGTGGAGATGCCAATGTGAGCTGTATCTCCCTCTCTCTCTGCTCTATCCAATATTTGACTCTTCAAACTGAGAAAAAAAACAAATGTATCCAGCTAACATTAGCAATAAAAGGCTACCACAACGCGGAACACACCATACTATTTTGCAAGGAAGTCATGACCTATAGTTTTACAACCTAAATAACTAAATACAATTTGTAAATATCTATTTAAAGTAACCTCATCAGTTGACTGGCTACTTGATGCAGTGATAGATGATGACATCATTTTGTCAGCTCTCGGACTGTATGCTGTGGCACCTGATGGCCACCATACCTTCTAATACACACCTGGAAAGGAAGGGGTGAGGGAAGGGGCATTCAGTTGGGTGCAAATTTGCAACCTCACCACTAGAAAGCTTTAAGAAGCGATCCTATACACCTTACACCGCACGATCGAGGTGATATGAGCGCACTACAACTCTAGCAAAACTCTTATGATTTTATTCCAACATTGGGAATTTGTCTGCAACAGTTTGTAAAGTTTGAAAAGTTAGGTGTAAGGCGGCATAATTACACATCAGGTGGCAGGAGGATTCACCATTCACTTATGTTTCTCATTAATAAGGTTAGTTTTCATTGTCTCTCTGAATATAAATACAACACAGGCTACCGATCACTCTGAGACAGCGCCCTCTACTGACTGTAGCTATAACTACAGATATCCATATTGCGGTTACTCAATATACCACAGTATTCTTTTTATTCTTTATATATAGTAAATGTAGGAATTCTTTTCTTCTCATGAAATATATATAACATAGTTTGTTGTGGATCTGCACACTGAAGCTCAGTGTACATGCACAGTGACAATAAAAGTATTCAAATTCATCATCAGTAAGCTCTTAATCCTGGTCAGAGTGATGCTGGGCCCTAAGCCTGTCCCAGCAATGTTATGAGAATCCTGTGAATACAGCAAATATCCTAGGAGGACTAAAGGAATTCCACAAACACTAAACAAAATTCTGCACAAGTATTGAGTTCTTATAGTTATTAGCCTGTTTCGTTATTCACATTTAAAATTTCAATAACTTAAAAGTAATTAAGTCAATATCAACATTAAATCATTTCCACTTGGACCCAGAGTCTTCTGTAGGTAGAAACTGCAGGAATAATAATAGCCAAAATATCATTGTTAATGTTTAAATATTGAGCTTAATATTTAAATAATTCAATTATGTTTGAAGAATCTTTATTTCCAAGATAAATAGCATATAATAATTAAACTTCAATGACAGATAAGGCAGTTTTGTTGTTTTATACAGAAATGCATAAAAAAGTTTTATAATTTATAACTTTGTATTTATTTTTATAACAATTATATTATATATTTATATTATATTATTTATATTATATTATAAATTCTAGCAATTTATAACTTACAACTGTATAATTTACAGACTGAGATATAAATCATTTTTAAACCCTGAAGCCTGTACTGTTAATCACATGGTTAAAAGCTGATGCTTCAGTATCTCCACTAGATGTCGCTGCGGTGTTTAGCTGTATGTGTTCCTCTGCAGAGGGACAGGTAAACACTGATGATGGCAAGACAAGGAGTAAGAATAAACCTTTCACTACCTGAGTATAATTTTTCATGGTAGTTACAAAGTGTAATCTTTATTTCTCTCAGAGTTTATCTAGGTGTGTAAAGAGGTGAAGCATCGAGACCCTGTTAATGGTTCAGACTCTCTAGATCAGGAACCCCTTTATGTGTAACAGAAATTTCTCACATTTTCTGAACATCCTCAATCTATTTAAGTAGCCTAGGCTCAATATTTAAACATGTACAATAATCCTTTGACTATTTATATATTTATATAGAGTTTTCATTTTTTTTAAAAAAACAACATAAGACATGAGGCCTAAGTGTACATTATTTATAGGCTGGCTGGATTTTAGTAATTCAGTTTTGGATTGAACTCATATCAATTCAATTGACCAGCTCAACAGGCTAATGACTGTATGCACTAATAATAATAATAATAATAATAATAATAATAATAATAATAGTAATAACAAGAACAACAACAACTTGGGTAATTGTGGGTTGTGATTTGCCCCGCTACAAGAACATTAAAAATATATATATATATATGAATATATTCTGAGCACTTTTGCCCTTGTACGCATGACAGTGTAAAAAATATCAAAAGTATTTTCATTCTTTCCATTCATTCTTTCACTCTCCAAAGCAACTGGAGAGATCACGGCTCAACTACCATTATCACACTATGGTCTATTTCACACCAGCTCAAAAAACAAACTAACAAACAAATAAACAGAAATTGTGGGAGAATCCTCCAGAACCCACGGAGAACATGCATAATTCCATGCAAACAGCAAACCAATCTTAGGTCCAAATCAGGGAACTGGTAGTCTGACTGTATGTAATACCATAAAATACTTTAAATAAAATGTTAAGGGCTTTTATTGGTTTAATGCAGTGGTTCTTAATGTGGGGTCTGGGACACCTCGGGGGTCTGCGAGGCATAACCAGTCATAATTCAACTTCAGCTAAACCCTGGACCCAATGTGTTGTATAGGAGGAAATTTCTCCCTGCCAAAAATAAATGATTTCATAATAATAATTATAATAATCATAATCATAATTGAATTATAATGATTTCATTAATAAATGAAAATCATTTCAATTATGATATGGTTGTTGGGGGTCTGTGAGGGTTAGTTTTATGTAAAAATGTATAAAGAGTGTAGAACCTGGTCTGTGAGAAGGAGGACTCAGGAGAGCAGCGGACATTGACAAAGCTTCAGGATTCACTTTATTTCTCCAGCAGTGTTTCAGCAGCTTCACAGCAACTCAACTGGAGAAACAAAATAATACACAGTGCCAATATTTCAGGACTTTTTCCTCAATCAAGCTCACGCTCAAGCAAGTGTGTTTATATGAAGGCTCTAGCTTTGTCAGCTCTGTCCCTCTCTCAGGTTCACAGCCTCTAATATATAAACAAATAATGTATATGTAACCTCGCCATGAATACACACAGGTGAGAATCATCAGGTGTTTCCTGCCAGTTCAGTCCACCTGCTTTCCACCTGTAGCTGAAGCTCGACCAGACTCCTGATACCACAGCGAGAACATGTTATACATTACAATTATAATATCAGCAACGTTCCTGCTGTCGGTTTTACTGTCTGAGACATAAAGACTGCTTTTCACATTATATCTGAAGCCTGTACTGTACTGTACTGAGTCTGAAATGAACACTGATGCTGCAGTATCTCCACTAGATGTCGCTGTGTTTGTGCTGTACATGTTCATGTACATGAGGTCAGATGAACACAGAGGGAATCACAAAACATGGAGACGGTATGAAGCTCTGACTCCTGATTTAGCTCATGGAAAGGTTGCAGAAAGTTGATAAAGGCTGATTTGCCCCTTTCTCCTTAGATATCAGGGAGAGAGAGAGATCACAGAGTACAATATACATCTCCTGAACATAATCCTGTCCAAACTATTGAAATATTTGGCTCATTAATTAAATGTGTATAATGACATTGTGGCTGTTTGTTGGTGTATGGAGATTTTATATTTCAAATTAAAACATTATTTCTATGCATTGAAAGTTGCACATATAGTACCTTAACAGCTTTAAAGGAAATTACAGTCTAATTCTGTTCCTTCCATTAAAGTACGTTATATCCACATTTCCATGTGAAAGATATATAATAAAGGTGTAAAGGTACCAGACCAGCAATAAGGAAAAGAAAAGTTAAGTAATCTTTTTCCTGAAAGAGACGGCTGACATTATACTTAAAAAATCCACAGCCATTTTACTAAAACCATGTGAGCCAATCACAGAGCAGGGATATTATTACATCATCAGTTTCTAGGCAACAGATGATGTTGAAAAGCCTGGAATAAAGCATGAATCTACAGAGTAAGGAAACACTTATTTGTTAAATATCCTACAGTGATGTCTTGATGTATAAAAGTGTAATATAATGTTGATTTGAAGAAGATGGAACACTGCAGAAAACTCTGATTAAAACCCAGAGGAGAATGAAAACGATGATGCTGTAAAATAATGCGCTTCAGACAGCTGAGAAGATGAAATCAGTTCCACTGGTTTTAAATGAGTTGTGCATCAGTTTAGCATGATGCTAAAAAATAATATGAAGATCTGACCACAGTGACCTTCTTCCTTTGCTCCGAGGTTCAGTTCTGATGCTCACGTGTCCACTGTAGGGGCTTTAGATGATGGACAGGGTTTAGCACGCTGACCGCTCTGTAGCTGCACACAGCAGGGTGTGATGAGTTGTGCATCTGACTACTGGTACTCTCTAATGTGTCCCAGACCTTGATGTGTTACAAGAGAAATTTTATTCACTTCATCTGCAAGCAGTTATAATGTTTTATCTCATCTTTGTAAAGTCACTTACACTTTATGAAAACCTACATTTTAATAGAAACATATTTACATGAGACTGGTGCTTGTTCTATCACACAATATACATTTTTTATTGACATTTATGTTTTGGTCAATCGTCTAAGAAAAGCCATTTAAAGTCAATATTCTATATATAAATTTGCCATTTTGATAAGTAATATTATAAACTTCACCTGCTTAAAGTGAGCTGTAACTGTATCAGATGAGCACTTGGTTAACTTATAACACTGGGAACGTTTTCATTACTGAGGAGCACAAAATAAACTGAACGCTGAATTCAAACTGTATTTTGTTACAATAGTGTAGTATCCCATGGCCACACCTCATCTTTAGTTTGTCATGTGCACATTGTGGTAATGTGGAAAAATATAATAAAAAATTGATTAAATTACAACTAGGATTATTTATATAAGACTATTCTGCCTTAATATAAAAGATAATAAAATAAATAACAGAAAATGATATAAAAGATGTTTATTTAATGCTTATTTATTTTCATTTGTATATTATAATAGGCTAAAATATATTTTCTTTCCTTTTGCTTTCATGCTCTGTATTACATTCACATATGAGATCTCATTATTTGTTAGATCATTATTAAGTGTGTACACTAATAGATTTGGCTACTTGAGAGAGCAATATAACTTTTGTAAACTAAAATGTACACAGCCAGAACACATTAGGTCCAAGTTTGTATTATTTATACGTGACTTGTTTATGAGTTACTGAGGCGTGGCGTAAGGTCTGACTCGGCCTCACTGTTAAATTACAGCCTGGAATAAATGACTTCATAATTATTGACAATATCAGTCAGGGAACGGGAGGCAGATGAGTGCAGGCAGTTTTATTAAAGGAAACGAGAAACAGGTGTGAGTAATCATGAGTCATGTGATGTGCTGGGACTGATGGGTAATGTAGTTCTGCACCATTACTGGCACTAACATGACAATATCATCCTGCTGAGAGATGAAACTCTAATTGCTCATTCTCATTAATAAAGAAAATTACAACCAGGTATAAATTTTAAAAGTATGACAGATAGCAGTATCACTGCATCAACAGGGAAACGTACAGTTTAGGACCTTTTTCTGAGAGAGAAGGCTGATATTAAGAGACTATATAAAAAAAACAAACATTAAACACAACGGTTTAAAGAAGTCCTTCTTTACTGATCCCACTTCCATGTGTGAGCCAATCACAGTGCAGGGACATTATTACATCAATATCTAGGAAACGACAGTGTAGAAAAACCTGGGAGTATAAAATATATAAAGAGTAAACAAACACTTATCTAAATACAATACAGCTGTGTATCAGGTATAATATAACATGAGGTTGCAGAAGATGGAGCACTGCATTGCGGAAAAGGCAACATTTGAACCCAAAGGAACCTGAAAATATTGATGTTGTAAAATAATGTGCTTTACACAACTTCTGAAATCAGTCCTGTTGGTTTTGGATGGATTATGCATCATGTTAGCGTGATGCTAAGACATAACAACACAGGTATTATTAGTGTACAGATGCGAAGTGACCAAATGACACTGTTAGATACTGATGTCTGACTCTGAGCATCATAAACACATCAGATACAATCCCATTTCAGATTCCAGTTACTGCACAAACACATTTAATGAGAGGGAGGTTGATCTGTTGAAGCTGTTTTCCTCATAGGACAGGAGTGTTAATGATACAGACCATTGTTCAGAACCTGCCTTATAAAGTTTACATGCAGAATTGCAAATGAAGTTTGAGTCCATGTTTTAAATAAAAATCTACTATAATTAATAGATTTAAAGAATATCAATTAAATATACAGAATTGAAATGAATTCCTTTTTATGTATGTAATGCTATTTAACAAATGAACATTATCGCAAAGCAGCTTTACAGAAATCAGGATATGGATTAAGAATTAGATCATTAATGAGGAAGCCAGAGGCGATGGTGGTGAGGAAAAACTCCCTGAGAGGCCATGAGGGAGAAACCCTGAGAGGAACCAGACTCATCTGGGTGACAGCGGATAGTGCGATTATAAATCATTACACAGCTTTATTTACTGAGTGTGTTGTAAGGGTCCTCAATATGAGCATAAGGTCTTTTTTATTTCATTTGTGTTTTTAGCTGAAGCCTGTAGTATACAAGTAGTATACTGTAGTATACGTATATGGCTCATGTTCAACACATTGTGCTGTGTGTGTGTGTGTGTGTGTGTGTGTGTGTGTGTGCGTGTGTGTGTGTGTGTGTGTGTGTGTGTCTTTCTTTGCATGTCCAAATACATTTTGTGACCTGAAGGCCTCTAGGTCCCCTGGTGACCACGGCCTCTGGAGACAACTGCACTTATCTGCTCTTTAATCCAGTCCATACGTTTCTGTCATGTATCTTATATCTCCTTTATACTGTATTTTTATTTTTATTTTTCTACTACCATGCAAGTAAATTTATGTTTTAATATAAATTCTGTTTACATGTCACCAGTCAGTTGTAAAAAACATTCAATTGAATGCTGTGCTGTGCTCTGTGTGTGTGTGTACACGTGTGTGTGTGGGGGGGGGGGTCTGACCAATAAAATTTTTGTTTGAGTTTGACTTTAACATTCTGTAATCCTGATCAGGATCACAGACCAAGATCCTCCAGAAACAGGACACAGAGAAGTGCTTGATACTGACTCAGGAGACAGGTTTGTTAATTAATACTGCTTACAATAATAATTGCAATAATAATAATAATAATTATTATTATTATTATTATTGTTATTATAATAAAAGAGATTAACTTAATGCAGCACTGTAAAAACAAATACAACCAATTAAAACTTGTGGCACAGTCAGGTAAAACTGGATTGGAAAAATCCCCAGAATTCCACCACACACACACACACACACACTGGAAGAATGAGGAAGTAAAGATATTCCTCACATTAATGCTTCTCTTTATGAACTTCCCTTAAACGGTGGTTGTGAAAAAGATCATAAATCTGTCCAATCTTCATCACAGCTCACTGTAGAGAAACCGAGTTATTAAATTTTCTATTGTAATTTAAATTATATGTTCCTGACTCAGTGATTTGAGTGATATCCACTCATCACTGAAATGTTGTGTGTGTAAAGATCTGTGTTTATTATTTTAAAGAGCTAACAACCCAGAGCATTTCTGAGAACCAAAGCACACGTGAGCCAATCAGAGCGCAG
>JAQQZX010088410.1:0-11527 GCA_030068355.1 Notoglanidium maculatum | reverse complement strand
ACACCTATGACCTCACTGCTAAGGAAGGGGGCCAAGAAATTGACCTGGAATGACGCAGCTGAGAAGGCTTTTCACCACCTCAAACAAGCATTCACTACAGCTCCCATACTACAACATCCAGACCCGACACAGCCATTTGTGGTGGAGGTGGATGCCTCCGAGACAGGGGTGGGTGCCATCTTGTCACAACAGTCTGGTGAGAAGCACAAACTGCACCCCATCGCTTTCTCTTCTAAGAAATTCACTCCGCAGAACGCAATTATGATGTGGGTAACCGTGAACAACTTGCCATAAAACTGGCCCTAGAGGAGTGGAGACACTGGCTAGAAGGGGCAGAATACCCGTTTCTAGTACTAACGGATCATAAGAACCTGGAATATCTACGACTGGCCAAACGTCTCAACCTTCGTCAGGCCCGATGGGCACCCTTCTTCAACCGGTTTCACTTTCAGGTATCGTATATCATATATTCGGCTTCAAGAATATCAAGGCTGATGCCCTGTCGCATGTACATCTCTCCAGCACTGGTGGTAATCAACAGGAACCCATGTTGTCTCCCACCTGCCTGGTCAATGCCATAGATTGGGACTTCGACCAAGAGTTAGCTCGCCTTCAAAGAGGAGAGGCCCCGGAGAACTTTCCCCCTGGACGTACTTTTGTACCTCAGCAACTACGGGGTAAAATCATCACATGGGCACACACCTCACCAGCCACGGGACACCCCGGCACCCGTAAGACACATGACCTCCTCTGGGAGAAGTACTGGTGGCTCAATATGATCAATGACATCAATAGGTACATTCATGTTCTTCCTGTGCACAGGCTAAAGTACCTAATTTTCCAAGTCCATTCGTCTATTGCCATTTTCCGCCTTACCGTGTGCATTTGTTTTAGCGGAAACCCTGTTCCAGCAGGTTTTTAGGTTCTTTGGCATTCCTGAGGACATTGTCAGTGACCGGGGACCTCAGTTCACCTCCCAGATATGGCAGAACTTCATGGAAAAGCTGGGTGTCACAGTGAGTCTAACCTCGGCGTACCATCCTCAGTCCAACGGGCAAGTAGAACGGGTTAACCCGGAAATAGGAAGGTTCCTGAGGACCTTCTGCAGCCACAATCAGGGCGACTAGGCGAGTTTTCTTCCATAGGCGGCGTAGGCACAAAACTCGCTCCGTCACTCGGCCACCAAACTGACACCATTTCGATGTGTTCTAGGTTTCCAGCCACCTTTATTCCCGTGGATTGCCAATCCTACCTCATCACCGGCTGTCAACGAGTGGTTCACACGCAGTGAACAGGTCTGGGAAACCACCCACCAACACCTCAGACAGTCTGCCGAAACGAATAAATGCTATGTCAATCGCCGCAGGAGTGCCACCCCACCATACCAACAGGGGGACCGAGTGTGGCTTTCCACAAGAAACCTACGGGGCCTTCCCGGTTGTAAAAAGCTCAATGCCCGGTACATCGGTCCGTATCTGATCACTAGCCAGATCAACCCATTTACCTACATGTTAAAACTCCCCCGCCACAGACGCATCACACCCTCATTCCATGTCTCCAACTCCCCTGGAGATTGACGGCCAACCTGCCTACACGGTAAGGAACATCCTGCAATCACAGCGGAGAAAAGAAGGGATGCAATACCTGGTAGACTGGGAGGGTTACAGCCCCAAGGAGCAATGCTGGGTTCCAGCTAGAGACATTCTGGACCATTTAATGATTCGTCAGTTCCACCTGGATCATCCGACTCAGCCCGGACCTCGACCTCGAGGATGCCCTCTGAGACGTTCGGCTCCCGGAGGTAGCCCATTGGGGGGGGCTCTGTCAGGCCTGCCTCTGACCTAGACTCCAATGCCCATGAACACTCAGGCACTAGGGCGCATTCCCTGGAGTTCTAACTGGTTGCAGCTGCAGCCAATTTACACCACACCCTCCTCACAGACTATTTATACATGCACTCTCACTCATGTTGGTTGTGAAGCAATAGTTTGCCTGTTCACTCTATCTGCCAAGTTACGACCTTGCCTGCTCTATTTTGTACTGTTTGCCCAATCGATTGACCTCTGCCTGTTTTGACTACGTATTTGGATTACTGTTCTCTGGTACTTCTGCTCATTAAGGAAACGGATCTGCACCTGTGTACTCTCCTGTTGGTGTTGCCTGTCAACACAAAAAAATAGGTATTCATGAAAATCCTGTAAATTAAAAAACAAACAAACATTCGTAGCCTACTCATGCTCCTGAGTGTGTGAAAATGTAAACCTCAACTTGATCAAATTCAAATTATATACTGTAATTTACATGGATTGCCGCACTTTTATATCTGTAGTATACTGCCAAGAGTAAACTGCATTTTTATTTCATTTACAGCATTTAGTAGATGCCTTTATCTACTGCAATTGATCTGCAAAAATCTGATGCAACTTATAGAAGAGCTTTGAAGTTTCTATCAAAAATGCACCCACATGCTAGTTCATTAGGTCAGAGACTAAGACCACCATCAAGAACATTTAGTGATAACCAGTCATTTTATGTTAAGGGTTGTTTATGGTCGATCAAGGGTGTCTCTACATTAGGGACCGGTGGGACCAACCAGATGTCAATATGATGCACTGTGGAGCAGTGCACGATATGATTAATAATTCAGTGTAACAAGTAATATACAGATTTTTACAGATCTTTCATAACTAAGATTGTTGTACATTTATTACATATGACATATTACAAATGATAGCACTTTCTGATCCATTCCAAATGTGTTCCTGTACCTGCTGTATAAAGATCAGTACTTCTCCTAGCAGTCTTCCTTTGGCGAGCATGTGGCTGGCCCATCAGCCCTCATTTAACCAAGTGAGTAGCTGGACACACTGTGCGCATGCTCAACGTGCTTTCAATAATGATCGGTGGGGCACGATCATGTTGGCCCCATGCTGAGAACAGCCAATAAAACATAATATGATGACATACATCAAGACATTTAGTAGATGTCTTTTAGGGTATCAGCATTGCTACATAGTTAGCCATCATTACATTTATGCTAGCCACTTATAATAGCAGGGCAATAATGAATCAAGTAGACAGTTTATTAAAATATAAATTTAGCATCTTGTCATTAAAGAAAAAAAATTGAGATTAAATGTTTGGGACACCAGCCAGAGGATTTCAATATCATTCAGTCTGGAAAGGACAAAAACTGCTCCTTCAATCCAGAGTGGCTCAGTAGAAAATCATGGTTAACTGCAAGTGTAGCAAAAAATCACTCTTTTGCTTTCCTTGCCTGCTCTTTGTGAGGGGACACTACTTGGACTGTCAAGATTCAAGGATTTGAAACATGTTTTGGGAATGACTGGCCAAACACAAAAGCATGTTGCATGTTGAAAATGCTGTTAGGCTTGCTTGGAAGGGCAAATTATCGCAGCTCAAACTGATGCCACTCACAAATGTGATATTGAGCTCCACAATCAGCAAACAGAAGAAAATAGGTATTTTCTTGGTAGAATAATAACATGCCTAAAACATTTTGGCATATACAAAAGTGCTTAGCGAAGTCATGATTAATTCTCAGCTTCACTGAACCCAGAGATTTTTAAGATCCTGGTTGAGACCATGTATGAGGGGGATTCTAGACTTTACTCTAGACAACATTACGATTCACAGCCCTACTTCAAAGGCACCTTAGCCACTATTCAAAATGAACTTTTAGAATGCATGTTCAGTGTATACCAGAAGGAGGTTGCCAAGCAGGTGTCAGAGGCTCCTTTCATTGCTTTTCAAGCGGATGAGACAACGGATATGTCCTGCAAATCGCAGATGGTAATTTTGCTATGCTACATGACTGGAATGACAGTAATAGAGAGATTCTGGAGATTCAGTGATGTGAGTGACAAAACAGATTTTGGTCTTGCTAATGCTATAAAAGATGCACTGGAGCCATTAGGCCTTACGGATTAATTAATCGCACAAACATACGATGATGCAGTGTTGATGAGTGGGAGCATCAGAGGGTTCAGACTTTTATTCAAATGCACAATTTGTGCATTTTTACGTGCACCAGCTAAACCTAACAGGTATGCTGAACAGGTATGCTCAACAAGAATTTCTGACTTGAAAGTGTTCTTAGCAGAATTATCTGCTTTTGCCGCTTTCTTTTCCCAATTCTCCCAAAAGAACAGCTGCACTAGCAGAGACTTCAGATCTGTGCATCCTAAGGCCTGCAGCCTCTTGGTGGAATTTCAAAAGCAGAACAGCGAATGCTGTTTTTGAGAACCGTGTCGATATCAAAGACTGTCTAGATAAGGTAAGAATAGAACCTGGATGGGACAATGTTATCACATATGAAACTTATGACCTCTTCATGTATCAGCAGGATGGGAAATTTCTATAGATTTTGCAGTTTTTTATGAGCTGATGCCAGAAGATGACATTCTATACAATATATTGCAAAAACAAAGTAGATGCAGCCACAAACAGCTGTGCAGTGGAAAGCTTCAAAAGCAACATGGGTCGACTGAGAGAGTGAGAAGATGTAATAGCTCAGGAGAGAGAAAACACTACAGCTAAAGAAAATAAATACTGAAAAATCACTATGCCAATGACCCCTGCTGAGTCATGGAGAAACTTTTCAACATTGAAAAGGATTAAGACATTATGTGCAACACCATGGGGCAACAAAGGTTAAATGCATTTGCTATGTCATTTTTAAAAAAAAAAGAATTAATTCATGGATTGGTGGACTTCAACAAAAAAGTTATTGACAAGTTTGCCCAGATGAAAGATTGTCATGCATCATTTCTTTTCAAGTAGTGAATATCACTGGTGAGTTTATTTTGCATTATTACAAGGTGTGTTATTTTGGCTGTAGTTTACAGTTGAGGACCACAATGATTGTATTCTATACTACTTGATAGTTTTTCTTTTGTAATGTGAAGTTGTTTAACATGTTAATTTACAGTGATGAGATCAAATGCTGCTATTGATGTCACTCATATGTCACTAATATCACACATATCATATTATTTCCACTAACTCCTGTGCCATGGTTTGTTAATGTGTGCATTTGTGATTTCACTGATGAGGCGTTTTTGTGTTTGAATTCATTGAGCAAGAAAATTTGTGTGTAGTTTCCTTGCTAGACCTATGCTGGCCATAGAGATTTTAATGTGCTCCACCAGGTTTTCTGTACCAGAGACACCACTGGTCAGAACCACGCGTTACACTTTACGGGTGATCAACATGCGTCCGCAAGTGCAAAGAAAATCAACGTTTTAAAAATTTTGTAAATCCAGGGGAAATTTTGGTTTGGCTTATGGAACATTTGCACACTTTACTAAACTTTACTAAACTAAAGAATTGATCAATGAAGTCCAGTGTTGTTTCTTTTCAGCTGTAAATTCAGCACAGAAGCTATGTGTGAACAGTAACTAATTAAGAAATTGAGTTTAAAGCTTTTCTTTCCATACGTATTGGTAGGCTGTTGGTGACTGTTTCCTTGCTGTGTGTGTGTGTGTGTGTGTGTGTGTGTGTGTGTGTGTGTGTTCTCTCCGTTGTGCTTAGTTTATCCCCTTTTTATATTCCCCCAGTGCACTGTTCACTCCCGTCTCCTGAAAATGTAGCCATCGTCTCCTTTAATCTGGAGCACAAGCTCACATGGACACCAGGTCCTGGTACAGCAGCCTTCACACACTTCAGAGTACAGAGCTATAATCAGATGTAAGTAGGTGCTCCTGATAAGCAAGATCATGTCTCTTTAACTAATGTACAATTTTGCTATTTTTCCAAGTGTATTAATGCATCAGTTCTGTGACGATTATTAGAGCTGATCACGATTACATTTAATTCCACAATCGTCATTGTCTTCGTATAACTGTACAACTAGAACATGTCAACAAACATGAATTTCACCACATTTTTCATGGTGCAGTACTATACTCTACTATTATTATTCATGTCTTCCACATTTAGGTAAAATGCTGTGAAAATTTCCTTCAGTTTCTGCATATTTGTCACTCTTAATTGTTTCAAATAGCTTTTAATATAAGACAGAGACAACCCGAGTAAAAAGACAATAAATTGTTTAAATCATTTCATTTATTGATGGAAAAAGTTATACAACATCATCTGGCCCTGTGTGAAAAGGTGATTGCTCCTCAAGTTACTTGGTCAACCAATTAACTAAATTTAAATAATAATTGGGTTCAATTAGACAACACACACACAGGATTGATTACTGCCAGTGAACCCCACTGAACGTAAACATCACTTAAATAGAACTTTTCCATCAATGTGATGTAGGCTAAAAGGGCTCAACAATCAGCATGCTAAAATGATCCACCATGATCAAAATAAATTTAAGAAGAAGTGAAAAAAAGAAAATTATTGAAATAGTCTGGAAAAGGTTACACAGCCATTTTTAAGGCTCTGGAACTCCAGTGAACCACAGTGACAGCCATTACCTCTGCATGGAGAAAATTTGGAACGGTGGTGAATCTTCCCAGAAGTGGCCGACTTACCAAAATCCTTTCAGGACCACATCAACAACTCATCCAAGAAATCATTAAAGAAAAAACATCTAAAGAACTGCTGTTACAGTCAATGTTCATGATTCCAGAAAGAGACTGGGCAAAAATGGTATCCCACAGCAGTGAAACCCACATTGGATAAAATACCTTGATGATGAAGGCACATGATGCCACATGATGGCAATAGTGTGGTGGTGTGGGGATGCTTTGTTGTGTCAGGGCCTGGGCGAATTATCATAATTGACGGAACTACGAAATTCTGCTCTCTACCTGAAAATCCTGAAAGTGAATTTCCAGTCGTCAGTTCATGATCTGAACCTAAAGTGCATTTGGTCTATGCAGCAAGACAAAGCTCCAAAGTACAAAAGCACTTCTGAATGACTCAAAAGAAGGAAAAAAAAAAAAGGTTTAGGACAAGTCCTGATTGAACCTGTTTGAGATGCAGTAGCATTTCTACAAAGAAGTTTTTCCAATATTGAATTTCTCAATAAATGAAATAATAATTTAAAACTGTTTTGTTTTTCCTCATGTTCTCCTTGTCTTATATTATATTTTGTATAAAGCTCTGAAACCTTTTAATGTGACATAATTGACATATACTGTATATATATATATATATATACACTGACTCAGCACCTTATTAGGAACAAATCTTGCAGATACAAGCCAACAGCTTTGGGTAGTGTTCATAGGGTGACAAAAAATGTAATCTCCATGATTTCGACTGTGGCATGATTGTTGTTGCAAGATGGGCTGGTTTGAGTATTTCTATAACTGCTGATGTCCTGGGATTTGCGCACACAACAGTTTCTATAGTTTACTTGGATATCATGCCATAAAGAAAAATCATTCAGAGAGTTCTGCAGACAGAAATGCCTTGCTGATGAGAGTGATCAGCAGAGAATGGCCAGACTGGTTCAAGGTTACATTAACTCAGATAAGCACTCTGTACAATTGTGATGAGCAGAACAGAATCTCAGAACACAGCACATTGAACCTTCTAGTGAATTACTACAACAAAAGAAGATCTAGTCAGGATTCCATTTCTGTCAGCCAAGAACAGAAAACTGAAGCTGCATTGGGCACAGGCTCACCCAAACTAGACTGGTGAAGACCGGATAAACATAGCCTGGTCTGATGAATCTTTCAGAATTTCTTCTAAGACCCACAGATGATAGGATCAGAATTTGTCACGAACATCATGATTCCATGGACCCAGCCTGCATTGTGTCAACAGTCCAGACTGGTGAAGGTGGTGTAATGATGTGGGGAATGTTTTCTTGGCACACTTTAGGCCTGTAATACCAATCAATCATGTCTTGAATGCCACAGAATATTTGAGTATTGTTGCTGACCATGTGTGTCCCTTCATGGCCACAATTTACCCATCTTCTTATGGCTACTTCCAGCAACATAATGCACCATGTCACAAAGTAACAGTTGTTGCATTCTGGTTTCATGAATATGACAATGAGTTCAGTGTTCTCAACTGGCCTTCCCAGTCACTGCATCTGAATCCAACTGAACACCTTTGATATGTGGTAGAATGTGAGATTGGTAGCAATAAAGTACACATGAAAAATCTGCAGGAATAGCATGATGCAGTCATGTCAATATGGAGCAGAATCTCAAAGGAATGTTTCCAAAATCTTGTGAAACCCATGCCATGAAAGATTAAGTCTGTTTTGAGGGCATAGGGAGGCCCTACCTAGTATTAGTATAGTGTTCCTAATAAAGTGCATCAAATATATGATGTTTGCCATATTACACATGTATCATGCTCAATCAATATCAAAAGAAACGACAATAATCACTAATCCCAAATTTTATAGTTGTGACAAACATGGCTCCAAGTGCTCTATATCTCTAAAAGTGTCTTGTTATGCAATTCAGTAAACAAACTCTGACAGCTCTCGTATATCCCCACTCAAGGAGGAAGCTCTGGATTTCAGTGAATAACTGTTCTGACTTACAAATTGGCGAGTCATGTGATTTGACCAAATCTTTCAAGGAAACCTTTGGTCTTAATCAAGCCCGAGTGCAAGCATTCAGCCAGGACCAGGAATCCAACTGGACCACATCGAAATTTTTTACTCCCCTGTTGGACAGTAAGAAAACACTTTCCTTTCAAATAATTTTCCATGAATTTACATGTTTATATAGATTATGTTAAGAGTACAGTATAAGAGTTAACAGTATATAGAAAGTGTGATTGTGTTATTTCAGTGGACTTTACACTTTACTCATTTGTGCACGTGAAAAGCTCAATCACATGTTAAAATGGAAGGATGTGATGTGCCAGTCTACAATCCACACCCCAATCTGATAAACCTGGATAAAGTGGATAGAATACCCATGTTTCTTTCTTTCCATCAATTTTTTTTCTGACCTTTGACCATTACAGCAACTCTGGGCCCTCCACATGTGTCGCTAACCGGCTGTGGAAACTGTCTCCTCCTGAAACTCAGTCCCCCGGCCAGTGTGGAGGGAAAACATGACCCACTGACATACCTTTATAAAGAGTACACTGTCAATGTGTGCAGGACTAGAGACAAAACCCAGGTGAATCTAACATTTTGTTACAAATCAGCCCTCATTTTCAGTTAATAGGAGGTGAAGCCAGTTGCATCACTTCCTATTGGCTGCACTGGGTATTGCACTTTTCATGATAGCTGTATAGATTAAGGCAGAACAGCAGAAAAAACAGCTTTAAAGAATTTAAATTGAATGTATAGGAATGTAGTGGGTAGAAATGCCTTGTTGATGACAGAGAACGGCAATGGTAATGCAAATAACCACTGTTCAATGAGCAGAAAAGCATCTCAGAATGCACTTTGAACCTTGAGGGGAATGAGCTTCAATAGCAGAAGACAAAATTGGGTTCTTCTCATGTCAACCTAGATGAGGAATCTGAGTCTCAGGCACACCCAAACAGGACAGTTTTTAAGAACATTGATTTAATTAGACTTATTTGTCATCACTCCTGCTAATATTCAAAAATAAAATTTCTGCAGGAGAGATTGAGCTGGCTATGGGCAGTTTGGCAGTCATAGCTTTGATATACCTTCATATTTGTCATGAGATTGAGTTGAGCATTCATACATTTCTTTATTTTTATCTTCAGTTTAGTTGTATTTCTGTTCATTCATTTTGTATATTTTAACTTTATAGATCCAAATATAAACTCTATAAATAGTTTTTTTATAACTCACATTAAAAATATTTCCTGCATTCATTGAAATTGAGTCTCTACTTGTCATTTTCAGACAAAAGTCGCTTTGATTGTAAAGCGTCTTTTCCACTGTATGTAGCACTTCCTTTGCTTGTAAACAGCCTCCTCTGTCTCCTAAATTAGACATGGGGATTTCTACATATTCATAACATGCATTGGTTTGTGGTTGCTATAGAGACACACAGAGCAAGTCTGTAAAGGTTTTCATGGAAAACATGCTACCTTTTTTAAGCAAGGAAAATGCAAAGCGAGGATCTTTTATCTAAATTGTGGCTTTTGTGTTAGAAATCAAAAGACAGAGAAGACAAGTGTTCATGCCATGCTACAAACCTATAAATATATAAGCAGTATGTATCAGAAATTATGTTCAGTAGATGGAAAACAAGAATTTCTTCTTTTGCAATACAAATCCATACTATTTGTATTTTTCAGCAAATATTCATGGAACATTTCAAAGATGCAATATTTCATGAATTTTATTTAAGGGTGATTGTAATTATAATTTTTTTTTTCAAATTATATGTTCTGATCTATTATTAGTTACTACATGAAATTTTGAAAGACACCAAAATGGAATAATTATTTTTGTTTGAATTTCTCAGTTTGTTATGAAGGCATCCAATGGAGAAACTTTGATCAACTACTTAGAGCCAGGAGTGGAGTACTGCATCACAGCCGTTGCTGTAACAAGCTTTAAAAACCTTGCACTTCCTTCCAGTCCTCACTGCACATACACAAGTCCACAGCCAGTCAACACCGGTACAGCTTAATTCATTAGCACAGAACTAAGTTTTCTATCAC
Source organism: Notoglanidium maculatum (assembly GCA_030068355.1). NCBI lineage: Eukaryota > Metazoa > Chordata > Actinopteri > Siluriformes > Auchenoglanididae > Notoglanidium > Notoglanidium maculatum. The sequence continues at coordinate 976 of JAQQZX010088410.1, read as the reverse complement.
TTTTGTCTTTTACATGAGATCAAAGTGTTAAAATAGTAGGAAGTATTCACAATGTGATAACAGTACAACCCAATATTATTATATTTGGTAACTGCTTACATCAGTTTTCTCCTAGTAGGATTTTCTATGAAAAGTAATCAGTTTTATCTATTTTAAAAAACAAACCCTAGCCTACAACAGCTGAGCTCATTAGCAAGATACTGAAACTCCCCTATGTGTGAGGCAATGGATAATTTTTTAATTTCATTCCTTGTGTCCCGCAGTGGCCGTGGTTTTGGGCGCACTGTGCGCAGTCTTCCTCATGGTGTTGCTCCTCTGTGCAGCTCTGATCTACACTGGCCACCTAGGGAACCTCCACACACCGCTCCCAAAAGCTTTAGCATGTTTCTTACCTTTCCTGGAAAGAGGGTGAGGAATTTAAGAAGTGTTCTTGCATCTATGTATTATTGATTTTAACACAGACCTGATCCAATTTAGCCATTTTATGACCTTTATAACCTGAAGCCATTTTATGAAGATACATTGTTCATGTAAGGGCTGAGGTGTTTTTAATGAAAAATAATGAAATATGAAGCTTTTGCTGATCTTGCTCTGCAAAACATTCCATATTTCCCTCATTCTTTGTGTGGAGGGCTTTCCAAACCCAAATGACACAGAAGAGGCTGCTGATATTTCTACGGATGTTAGAAAATGTTCTTCAAATGACTTTTGCTGCTTTATTTTTGCTTTTCTTTAGTATAAGAACACTGGAAAAATAAAGAAATTTATAAACTGACAAGCTCTACTTTCATCAATTATTTTCATCCTACAGGGTCATGCCAATTTAAGAATTGCAATGTTGCAGTAGATGTGGTATACACAATGTATATACATACACTATAAGCCTTATTACATACACTATATTCCATCCATCCATTATCTATAGCGCTTTATCCGTCTGGGTCGCGGGGAAGCTGGAGCCAATCCCAGCATCTTG
>JAQQZX010088270.1:0-11533 GCA_030068355.1 Notoglanidium maculatum | reverse complement strand
TGTGGTGGTGGGGGGGGGGGGGGGGGGGGGGGGGGGGGGTGTGTGTGCACATATGTGAAAGAAATTCCAAAAGGTTCCATATAATGCAATCCATCCATCCATCCCTCATCTATACCGCTTATCTGTCAAGGTCGCAGGAAAGCTGGGGCCAATCCCAGCAGACTTCGGTTATGAGGCGGGGTACACCTTGAACAGTTCACCAATCTGTTGCATGGCATATAATGCAATATTTCAAATGAATTTGATTTTGTATAGAGATTTGTATTTGTATTTGACATTTGTAGTGTTTTATCAGTAAATATTGCCACGTACACAACAAATAGTGTAGCCTTTTTCTCAGCAGCCTGGTCTTAGCTCTGGACTGATTAATTAGGCCTATTCTATGACTATGAGTTATATTACAAGATATGAGGGCAGCAGTGACTGTCTGTGATATTAAATGGGAAAACAAAATCTAATATCTATAAGTGCATAGATTCAATCTAGAGGCATTTCACTCTGAGTCATTTCACTCTGTTAGTGACAACTTATTTGGGTTTTAAAGGTATCATACTATTCTGTGTGTTTTTCTTATGACCATTGGGGGTGCTGTTGGGTTGAGCTCCACAAAAGCCATAAAAACGGCATACGTTTATACATAAATTCACTGTCCACTTTATTAGGGCACCTGTACAGCTGCTCAGTCATGCAGTTATCATGTTATCATGTGGCAGCAGCACAATGCATAACATCATGCAGATATAGGTCAAAAGCTGAGGTAATGTTCACATCAAACATCAGAATGAAGAAAAAGTGTGTTCTCTGTGACTTTAACCATGACATGGATGTTTGAGACAGTTTTGAGTGGAAAGAGGAGGGTCTGCAGGCCTCGACACCTTGTTGATGAGAGAGATCCAAGGAGAATGGCCAAACTGGTCTGAGCTGACAGGAAGGATATAGTAACTCAAATAATCACTCTTTACAAGTGATGCATGAAAACAGTTGATCAGGTGATTTTTTTTCTAATCTTCCTCTGTCCAGTTTGGGTGAGTCTGTGCCCATGTTAGCTTCAGATTCCTGTTCTTGGTCTTGTGCTGTTGTAGCCCATCCACCTCAAGGTTCAATAAGGTTACTACTTCCTTCCTGCCTACTCAAACCAGTCTGGCCATTTTCCTTTGATCTCTCTTATCAACAAGATGTTTCCACCCACAGAAGTGTTGCTCGCCTAATGTTTTTGATTTTTTGTAACGTCCTGTTAAACTATAGGGACTGTTGTGTGTGAAAATCCAAGGAGATCAGCAGTTTCTGAAATATTCAAACCAGCCCATCTTATACCAGCAACCATGCCACAGGTAAAGTCACAGAGATCAGCTTTTTCTTCATTCTGAAGTTTGATGTGAACATTAACTGAAGATCTTGACCTGTAGCCGTAAGATTTTATGCATTGTGCTGCTGACAACAATGTACATGACCATACAAGTCCAAAATAAACCTTCCTAAGACATTTGTTAAAAGAGTAACAATTTCTTGATCTGATGTAGATGTAAAAAAACAAAACTTATATTGATTTTTTCCTCCTCAGCCAGCTGGGAGAGCAGCATGTTACTTGAATGTGATTGATATCCTTCTGCCCTAAAAGGCCAAACTTACTCTCAAAAGTACTCCAATTATATATACTGTAGCCCACATCGTTTTTGGAGCACTGCCCGGACCTCAAGCAGTTCAGTGACCACAACCTGCTGTAAGTTACATCACTATACCTCATTTGGAAGGAGCTAGAGCATACTATAGCATCAGACTCTACAGTGTTACCCTTAATTACCTCTGACACGCAAAGGGATATGTCTTATATGGACATTTACCTTAGAATATCTGTGCTTGCCTAAGACCCCTAGATTACCTGCATTGTCCAGGACCCTGGCACCTACTGGCTCCTGGTGATACTAAGTGTCTGGCTAATTTCACATCTCACACAACAGAGTGCTCTTTAACTTTCAAACCACCTTCTCAGTGGGTGATGGTATGCCCCTTGAGATTTTGCCCAACTGATGAGGTTCTGAAAGCTATAAAACACCAAAAAATGTAGAGATCAATATCAAGAACAGCATGAAACATTCTTCAACTGAATCTATAAAGTCTGTCTTTTAATGTGCACCTCATAGAAAGCTCAGTCAATGCATTTCTACCCTTTTTCTGTCCTGATCAAATTGTCAAACTTGTACTCTATGAAAATTGCCAGCGCCAACTGTTGTAGTAAAATCACAAGTTTTGGGCCACCACTGTAGAGTAGTCTTTGATTGAGACACACGACCACAGCGCAAGGGTTACCAGCTGTTCTAGGTTCTTTATCTTTGTCTAGCCTAACTTATGCTACCGTGGTGTCCATGTTGAGGTATCAAAAAGTGTAGCCATAGCTAAATCTTCAGTGATAGTTTGTATTTGTTTTTCCAGCCTTTCTGCCTCTCATGCTTACTGAAGGTAGGTTCCACTGTTTCAATCCTCTTGAATATGTTTGTATGATACCTTATTCCTTGTGTCAGTTGCCTTTAACACAGTTCTGATCTTAGTTTCAATCACACTCAAGTTTAGGTAAGTCACGGGTTTGCCAACATTGCTGCTGACATCACTGAGTGTGATGCCAGCTTGTGGGCCTTCAGAGTCCACGTCTGCTGCAGTTTTAGTGAAGTTTTTGAAGTTTAATCTTGACATAGTGCACAACTGAGTTCAGGTTCATTATCCCAAGACTCACATTGTAAAACAGATTCTTTTAATCAATCAACAAAGAAAATTAATAGTAATTGCAAAAACCTCTAACATAGCTCACAAGAATGGCCCAGTATACAATGGCGTCCAAAAGTCTGAGAGTACTAGTGCTTCTGTTCGGCTTTTTTTTTATTTACCAATGAACATACTGAATATACTTATACTGAATATTCAAGATGTTGCATGTTTCCTTTTTTGTATTTTTTGTAGTTTTTTCCTTATTTCCAGTTTTAAATAAAAAAAAATCCTATTCATGTTAAAGCATATTATGAGTGATTACTCCAGTGAAATTAAAGGTCCACTATGTAGGATTTTGAGGATATCTGTTAACATAACTGGAGTATATATATTCCATAATACACTAATGTAATTCTTATACTTATGTAATTCATAATGTGTATAACAGTGTATAATTACTTGTAACTATGAATCATGGCGTTTTCCCAGTTTCCCAATTGTGTATGAACCCAATTTTGAAAAATGGAGAATCATACTTATTATTTAGCATGGATAAAGCAAGGGAGTGTGAATGTAAGTACTTGGAAGTACGCTACAGGCACCTGATCCTGGGCTTTGAAGCAGTACAACTGAAACCATGTAACTGACTATTAAAATCTGTATGCCATCTCAACAATTCTTACATTTTGATGGCTACCATGGATGACATTTTGACCCAGTGGCCTACTACACACCTGGAATTAGACATTTGCATTGTTTTTTTGAAGAAGTAGTGGCATGTAGTGTAGGTCATGTGACTCTGGGACTCTATTATTATTATTATTATTATTATTATTATTATTATTGTGAATCAACCATTTTTTTAGTTCATGTACCACAATTAATTCTTCATGTTATATGTGCAGTGAATGCATCAATGGCACAATTTCCTTATCCGTATTTGAGAGAAATAGTTTATAGGCTAGGTAAGGACATATTGTAAGGACGTGAATTCCTGTAAGATAAGGAAATGTACAGTTTCTCATCACAAACGAAATCAATCAGATTAGCTGAAGGAGGTAATAAGGCTGTTAAAGCCGGAGCTTTGGGAAAGGCTTGCACAATAGCGCTTCTGTTCTGAGCTTCGACGTGCAGCCTGTGATTAGTGCGGTTACGCCTGCACCTTCCCTCCCTCCCTGCATCCCTACCTCCCTGCATCCCTCCCTCCCTCCCTCCCCAACTTTCTCTCCCTCTCATTCACTCTCCCCCTCTCTCACCTACACATCCTTCCTAGCTTTTCGGGGAGTAAAGTAAGAAGTGGAAGAGAGACTGGGAGAGAGAAAGTGATTCCAAGTCTCTCTCTCTCTCTCTCTCTCTCTCTCTCTCTCTCTGCTCTGTCTGATACTCCTCACTCCTCCTGACTCAATGGGTCCGTAGCGTCATATTTATTATCTAGGTCCCTGTTATTATTTAAGTTTTATGTAGAAGTTTTAAAACAGGTGGGTGAAGGTTAAATTTCGCATTTTTAAAACGGACCGCAAAGAAAGTGGCTTTTTTTTTTTTTTTTTTTTTTTTAACTTTTTGCTATCCTGCTTTGTAGTCTCACCAAAACTTTGGGAGCTATGGATATTCGGATGAATCGAAGACCGTGGATCCAAGACCCTATATCCCTCCTGCTAAGTCTTGTGCTCGTCCTGTGCCTAACTCTCAGGGCGCGAGCAGGTAAGGTGTATTTGTTGATGATATGTTGTTAGTATGCACGCACACACACACACACACACACACACAGACACACAGAACATCTACAGAACATCTGCAGTTCCACCATAAACACTCCGCAGGTCTCTGAATTTCGCGCGCGCGCTGCTTCTGCTCTTTCTGCTTTTACGCACTGGTGATAGCTCACACAGGGATCACAGACATTTGCGTGACATTCGGGCATCATGAAATCTTGTGTACCCCATAAAACACGTTCTCATACTTTTAAATACAACCTAGAAAGGGCACATTTCCTACATATGAGTTAAAGTCCTTGCTGCACGCGCATATTCCAGGAGGTGACAGAGGCTAGGACGGTGCTTTCCATCAGGGCTGACTGCAGGTTAATGATGCTGCTGTACAGGTTCATTTCACTCAGGCTGATCAATGACTATTACACTGAACTGGACAGTCTATTATGCTTATATTATAACAGACCTTTATTAAGTTGAGCTTTAGCTGTCACCTGTTCCCACTTTTCAGCCTCTGATTAAAGCATGAGTTTAGGAACAGGCCAAAGTCTATCTAATCACAGCATGGCTGTAAATATAGGAAAATATACTTGTTTTTGATGACAGTTTTTTTCCAAAGATACCGGGAATATCAACAATCCTGGAGTACTGGAGCGATATATAATTTCTGACTATATTTATACAGTTTACAGTAACATTCTACATCTAGTTTACAGTGATAACTAACACAATGGCCTTTGCCATCCTTCCTTCCAGGTAAAAAAGAGTTTGTACACAGGTTAAACTGATAGTCTTCACTGAATTTGTATGTTGAGCTTGAAATGTAATCGTTAAATAAATTTGTATCTAATATTACACAATTACTGTTTTTACTGCTAATAGTCCAAATAACTAATTTGTGCTGAAAAAAAATGGTTTGTTTAAAAAAAATCAAAGCAATTTAAAAAGAGAATCTCTTCAGAAGACAAAATGTTGCATCTGCTGCTTCAAAGCGTGATGTATTTGTATTTGAAAGACAGCCTGAAAATGTTTAATGAATGGGTTATTATGAAGCACTGAGAAGTGAGTGAAAGAGTTAGTGTCTCTCTGTGTGTGCACTTTGTTCAGTCATGTTTATGTAACCGCAAACGTCAGGGGGAAACCACATTTTTTTCACCCGTAAAAAGGCAGAGTTTACTAGTATGATGAATGCTTTACTGTGTACCACAGCAGAGGGCTTACACGGGTGACTGTGTCACTGTTAGAAAGCAGGACAGACGGTGGCCTGCACCTAGGCAGATGTTATAAATGCTGTAGTCCACCTAAAGGAAGGCTCTAATATTACACTGTCAAAAGCTTTCTGCTATTTTGAAAAAAGAATGACTAATTGTGTGCTGTGTAGGCTGAATTAAGGTATAGTGGAACATCATGCAAATTGGGACAATTAAACAATTGTGGATATTCTAGACAGAATAACTTGACTTAATTCATGTGACATCATATAAAGAGGTGTGGTCCCGTTATGTCAAAAATAATCAAATTTAGGCAGGAAAAATGACTTCGTCTATGCTTTTGGCAAATTTTTATTATAAGGTTATAATGTTTATATATTGTTATCACTAGTGTATAACACAGTAATTATGATATTTGCATATATGTGTAAGATTTACTCCTGTGAAAAAACAAGCATAAAGTTAGTACAAATTATGTACAGATGTTTATCATTTAGTCATTTTCAAGATGGTTCAGGTTAATACTGAAATGGAGAAAGGAAAAGTAAAGGAATGTAATGGATGCATGAAAAACCCTACAACTGTGGTGAAAAGACACACCGATGAATTTCATCTACATTTAATTGTGTTTTTAATGAAGCATTTCAATAAGCAGGGGAATAAGCAAACAGGGAAATTCAGAATGTCACTTAGGCCTACTACTGTGTATGCAGAGATTTAACTCAGGCTGCTGTGTTCATATAGTTTTAGAGATTGGTGTTTATTTTTAAACCTATGTGTTACTCTGCTGCTGCAGAAGATACATTATAAAATGTTACCTGTTAGTGCTGGTGTTCTACTGTGATTATTACATAACCCTTTCATATGGAAAATGGGAAAATATTGAAGAATTTCTAAACCCTAAAGAAATTAACTTTAGAGCTTTACTCAGACCAGCATTGTTTGTGTTTTTGTTCCTACAATATTAGTACATATTAATGATGAATTTACAAATGATTTTTAAAAGTATTGTTATTGAAATTTTTTTATTGATGACCAATAAATAATGTTTTGAATATGTAATTGTGGATGAAAGTAAAAGCCTAAACTAATAAAAACATGTTCCAGATTACCAAAAATCATTAATATGGCTTTCATTCAGTCTTCACAAAAGCTTAAGCCATTCTTCTTTAAAATATGATATATATTTTCCTTCATATGTAGAATTTGCTGCCACCATTGTGAAGGCCTTGTCAACTTATTTTCATAACTGGCTTCTTACTATTATCTGTAGCTAAAGAAACCAAAGAAAAACATTGTTTTTTGTTGTTTGTTAGTTAATTAGTTATTTACAAAAGTTAAATTTCGGAATTTCTGTTTTCTTTCATTTCTTCTGAATATTTGTTCAATCCAAAACACGATTCAACATAAACAGCAACAACATCCATGACTGAGACAGGAAGTGGTTAACATTTGTCTTTCTTAATGTGACATTTACTTTCATGCCAGCTTTACATCAAACAACTTTTGAGTTTTCCTAGAGTTGTATATCTTTTGGTGAAGGGTGGATAGGATGGTCTTAAGTCAACTTTTCTCTCATCTTGATAAAATCAACTATGTTTAATGTTATCTTTAGTCTTGGCTCATGCAAATAGTGACCCTACAAGATCTCAATTCTTTGAAAAATAATCATAGACAATTGCATGAAATGTGGTGTAAAGGCCATCATAACTCTGTGTCTTTAGATGTGATAAGGTGTCAGACTATAGTTTTTTAAAAGTCTTTTCAAAGTCTTCTAGCATATGGTTCGAATAAACAAGGTCTTTCTCTGAGGGAATTTGAACAAAATCCAAATAGAGTGTGGATTATTCAAGATGAGCTCCATGAATTTTGTGCTCAATTCATTTGTGTTGATGGCATATCAAGCTCCTCCACAAAGCCAAGTCCATGAACAATATTCTTGTAGAATGGTTATATCTAATTAGATTCAGCTAACTCCACAGGATTCCTGAAGAGAACTTCCACAGGTATTCTGTAATTATTATTGACTTTTTCTCTTGTTGAATAATGCATGTTAACTTGGCCTCTGCCATCCCATACATTTAAGACACTCTCACCTTCTCTGAGCGATTTTTGAAAGGTCTTCAATGAGAGTGGAAGCATCAGAACTTTTACAGAGCAGCTCATTGGTCCATTGGCATGGTTTTGGCATGATAGAAGTGTGTGTCACTTTTATCCACTTAAAAATGGATTTATTGGCTTTGATTACTCATCATTCTTTGTGTAGTTGATGCAGATCATGCCAAACTGTTCTACCATCGCTGCTTGAGGAATAATGATGATGGATTATTGGTGCTCACTTTGTGGGCATTGTGCATGCTGTCCAGGAAATATGAGATGCGTGGTGTTTTTCATAAGCATGACACTGGTGATACTCCATTTGTTGTTGGTGGAGTTTTCCTGTTCAGAAGGCGCTCAAATTTCCCAGTTCTCAGCTAGTACACTGTAAAAATGATTTTGTGCTTCCATGCTCTGGAGTTTGTCACAGTACAGTTTCTTTTTGTCGGATGACTTTTCCCAGACATCTCGACATGCTTTATGATGGAGCTTTGCTACTATTATATGGTTGTCTGCATCATCGTCTGCTCTCCTCATGTCTTGGGTGATTTATCTAGAAGTACTAGGTACATTTAGTTTAAAACCCCTATTAAAGACATGTGTAATGAGTGCAGTCCAATATTAAGGGCTGTCGGAATCCAGATTCCCATGTTGCAACCCTTATAGGAAGTAAGTTTAGTTTTGACTGCTGATAAGAATGATAGGTGTGGTGGCCCATCAGGAAAGGTTAGAGTGGGTAACATTTCTGGGCTTTTCCACATTTGGGGTGAGCAGTACCATGCTTACAAAATGCTGCTGAGACACATGGGGTCTGCCACTGAGTCCCAGCTACTAGCCACCAATGTCCTGTGCCTCTGCTGTGCAGGGCCTCCGCTATGAGTTCAGTTATCAATTATCAGTAGGGATGCCATAAAATATCGTTATATCAGTTATTGATTGGCATCTTATTTTCTTGATGTCTCTTTGAGACACGAATTACATCATGGATGTCATTTACATCTGCTAGCTGTTTCACATTGTAGTCTAGTAGACTACCATTTAATATTGCTTGTGTAATAGCTTTGGGAGACCACCAGGGGAGATGTAACAGATTCTGTAAATATAACTGATCTCCATCACTCCTCTGACATAACCATAGCTCGAGAGATACCAATTTCCTGAGTGAAAACCACGCCCCCCCTCAGCCAAGCCAATCTTAATCTCCTATTTATAAATTCACCAAACTGTCCTGAAGAGGGTGCTGACACAGCGGACTGGATATAAAGTGGCCAGTAACTGAGAGAAGCAGAAGAAAAGGTCCCTTTGCTCTTGTTTGCTGGCAAGTTCTCTTCATTATTAAGCCTGTTTTGTCTGTAGTGATCAGCCAGCTGTGACCTGACAGGAAACAGTGGCACAGTGAATAACTACTGTGTTTTTGTGTTTATTTTGTTTCTTCATCTTGATCTACAATGAGTAGCATACATGTATAACATATTTAAAGCCTTTGCTCAACAACCTGTCTCTTTGCAATCATTACATCATTACAGGTTACTGTATTAAATAAAGTTCACTGCATATAGACAGTGTGGTTTTGTAATTTGGCCTTAACTAATCATCAGGAACATCACTGAACTTTTTTCTTTTTTAGCTCTCCTTATGTTTAAATGTTGGCCTTGAAGTGTGCACACGTATGTCTACTGGACCCATTCTTTACACAGTTAACAAGTTGATTAGATGTGAAGTGCATTAGCTAGCGTTGTGGAGTAAGGGAGAAAAGAGGGTTTTGTTTCACCATGGAAAATTTTCTATAAAAAGTATATTTTTGTTTTTATTGCACTCGAATCCTTTCTTGTCAATGAACGATAGCAGATGATCATTAAGAACAACACACTGGGTAAGGGCTGTGACTTTTACTCAGTTACTGTTGACTGTAGACACCTAGGTATCTCTTAATTATGAAACTCCACAAATCAGAAGCTTCTAAAGGTCATTAAATAAATTTCTGGAATGGACCAGACTATTAAAGAGACACTCAACTCAGTGCATTTAAACTTTTGGCTCAGTGGAATTCTGATACAATGAATTAAAGCTGCACTCATCTCTCATGTGACTTGCCATCTGATGAACCACAAGCCTATAAAATCTGCACCTATGATGGACAAGGGGCTCTCCCTCATCATATAATATTGCAAAGACAGTAGGTAGTGCTAACACACACTCGGAGTGGCTAATGGCTCGGAGTCAGTCTTCTTCACTTTTGTTCCCGTTCTGATTCTGAAGGAGTTTCCCTCTGTGTTTTCATGCCAGGTCTACAGGGGTTAGGCTTTAGCCTTATAGTAATATTACTATAGTACTATTAAACTCTATGTCAAGTTGTCTTAAATAAGGTTTTTTCAAATGGAAAACAATTTTCTTAAATTTCAAAATGATCAGCACCTTACATTTATTATTAAGTTATGCCTCTCCAAGATAAAGTAAAAATACTAAGCCTCTTTTTATAATGTGCAAGTTTGTATGGGAATCTTTTAGAAGTCTTTACAGTCCTCTCTGAAAGTATTGGAACAGCATTATTATTATTCTTTTGTTTTTGCTTTATGCTGAAGATATTTGGGTTTGAGAACAAAAGATGAATATGAGATGATAGATCAGAATTTCAGTTTTCATTTTCTTATATTTACATCTAGATGAGTTAAACAGCTACGAGCATGGCAGTTTTGGAGGCAGGTGAGCAAAAGTGTAGGAACAGATATTCTTAAAGTAAATGAAAGTAAATGACACTGAATAGTCACTTGCCAAACTGCTGCATTCTTCTTTTGTGTTGCTTTTCCAGGCTTGTAGCACAGCTTCTAGCAGTTGTTTCTGGTCTGGTGATTGACCCGGTCAGTCTAAAACCTTCCACTCCCACAGCATCCCCCCCCCGATGAAGTCCTTTCTTGTGTTGGCAGTGTGCTTTGAGTCGTTGTCTTATTGCATGATGAAGTTCATCCCAATAGGATTTGGTTCTTTTTTCTGTAAATTGGCAAACAGTATGTTTCCGCAGATTTTAAATTAATTCTGCTGCTACCATCATCAATAAAGTTTGATGAAGAGTCTGTTCCAGAAGTAGCTATGCAAGTCCAAGCCATTACAATACCTGCACCATGCTTGACCCATGAGCTTGAATGTTTTGGACCATGAGTAGATACTTTCTTTCTCCACACTTCAATATAGGTTAATCTTAATTCCAGAACTTTTGTGGCCCATCTGTGTATTGCTTTGTGAATTCCAATCTGGGCTTCTGCTTCTTACTGCTGATGAGTAATAATAATAGTAATAAGTATAATATATATATAGAGCACCTGTTCGCCTATCACCTCAACCGGTCTACAGATGATGCAATAGCCACCACCCTAAATCTGGCCCTCACACACCTGGACAATAAGGACACTTATGTACGAATGCTGTTCATAGACTTCAGTTCAGCATTCAATATAATCATACCTCAGCACCTGATTGAGAAGCTGAGCCTGCTGGGCCTGAACACCTCTCTCTGCAACTGGATCCTGTCAGTCCGGATTGGGAACAGTATCTCCGGCACCACCACACTGAGCACTGGGGCCCTCCAGGGCTGTGTGCTCAGTCCACTACTGTTCACCCTGCTGAGTCACGACTGTGCAGCAACGCACAGCTCCAACCACATTGTCAAGTTCGCCGATGACACGACTGTGGTGGGTCTCATCAGCAGGAACAACAAGTCAGCATACAGAGAGGAGGTGCAGCGGCTAACGGACTGGTGCAAAGTCAACAACCTGTCTCTGAACATGGACAAAACCAAAGAGATGATTGTTGACTTCAGAA
>JAQQZX010088249.1:0-11534 GCA_030068355.1 Notoglanidium maculatum | reverse complement strand
TCCTTTATTAGGACTGACAAGCACAAAGGCCACGCCTTCTTTATCAGGACTGACAGGCACACAGGCCACACCTCCTTCCCTGAGACTGGCGGACACAGGCCACGCCTCCTTTATTAGGACTGACAAGCACAAAGGCCACGCCTTCTTTATCAGGACTGACAGGCACACAGGCCACACCTCCTTCCCTGAGACTGGCGGACACAGGCCACGCCTCCTTTATTAGGACTGACAAGCACAAAGGCCACGCCTTCTTTATCAGGACTGACAGGCACACAGGCCACACCTCCTTTATTAGGACTAACCAGCACAAAGGCCACACCTTCCTTATTAGGACTGACAGGCAGATATGCCACACCTCCTTTATTAGTACTGAAGCCATGCCCCCTCCTTTAACTGTGGTAATTGTTGTTTATCAGATATAATCCAGAGGAAAATGGCATCACGTGGATTGAAGTCTGGACTGAAGGCAGAGGTTTCTGAGGAAAAACAAGAATATCTGACACCCAGTAACTATGAGCTGGAGAAGCTGCTAGCGCGTGGCACTGTAGCGTACACACATGTCAATGAAGTGTGGCCCAACATCTTTATAGGAGACGAGTGAGTACACAAGACATCTTTCACCCAACATGAGCATCAGTTCAGTAGTTGGTGTATTTATTGCAATAACCCAGTGATATCACTTATTATACACAGTAAATGTCCTTTCACCAGAGACGTGGACGTTGCTGTCCTTAATGGAGTTGCTATTGTGTAACAGTTAGTAGATCTAAAATGCAGATCTACCAGTTTGCCTGAATGCATCCCTTGTCATTTAGATGCAAGTCTTCCAATTATCTACCAATCTTCTTCTCTGAGCAAGTTGTGGAGATAGTTCTCCTTAAAACAGTACCACTTCTCCATTAGATGCAGATCTCCTAAATGTCTTGGTCAGAATGTGGACATTTGTGTGCTTGAAGACCATGTACTTTAGGTGTGGAAAGTGGACATTGTATTCGTTGAAGAGAGAAAGTGCTCAACCAGTTGTCTCCTATGTCCAGAATGTAAGCACTGTTGTCCTCAGGAGAACAGCTCTTGTCCGTTAGATGAACATCTACCAGTTATCTTCTCTGTCCAACATGGGGACATTGTTGTTCTCAAAGGAATGTCCCTTACACTATAAATGCAATTTTACCAACTGTTGTTTTAGTCCAGAATGTGGCCTTTTTTGTTCTTGAAGAAGCCCATGCTCTTAAGTAGTTGTCCTAAATGAAATGTCCTTTTTGATTTAGATGTAAATCAAAAGGTACATTTTTCAAAAGGTTTTCAAAAGATTAAAAAAAAAAGGAAAAATAAAATAAAATAAAATAAGATAAACCCTTTCTGTATGACTTGCCAACAGTTTTTAGTGTGATGGTGTTCTTAGCCCAGGTCCCTAGTGAGCCAGTATCAGAATACATTTACTGACAGAGACTTCAAAGCACTTATGTAAGTTGTTCTGGATAAGGGCGTATGCCAGATGCTGTAAATGTAAATGAAAAAGGTTAATTTAGATAAATTGTGGACATAACTATCCCTTGCCTCTTAAGTGTAGCTATACCATTAGTTTTCCATAGCCAGAATGTGGACATTGGTGTCCTTGAAGACATGTCCCATGTCCTTTAGACAGAAACTGGCCATAATTGTCTTTGAAGAAGTTATTCCAGAACAGTTGTGTTCTGATGTGGACATTGTTGTGCTCGTGTGGAACAGAAGCTGTCCTTTACACAAAGTCATCTTAGTCCTGAATGTGGAAGTCATTGTCCTTGATGAAGAGTCCCATACCCCTAAATTGTTCCTAAAATAGTCTCTTCTCATTTTGATGTAGATCTGTCAATTGCCCACTTTGTCCAGAATATGGACATCTTCTGGAATCTGGATCTGGAATGAGCCAGTATCAGAATACATTTACTGACAGAGACTTCAAAGCACTTATGTAAGTTGTTCTGGATAAGGGCGTATGCCAGATGCTGTAAATGTAAATGAAAAAGGTTAATTTAGATAAATTGTGGACATAACTATCCCTTGCCTCTTAAGTGTAGCTATACCATTAGTTTTCCATAGCCAGAATGTGGACATTGGTGTCCTTGAAGACATGTCCCATGTCCTTTAGACAGAAACTGGCCATAATTGTCTTTGAAGAAGTTATTCCAGAACAGTTGTGTTCTGATGTGGACATTGTTGTGCTCGTGTGGAACAGAAGCTGTCCTTTACACAAAGTCATCTTAGTCCTGAATGTGGAAGTCATTGTCCTTGATGAAGAGTCCCATACCCCTAAATTGTTCCTAAAATAGTCTCTTCTCATTTTGATGTAGATCTGTCAATTGCCCACTTTGTCCAGAATATGGACATCTTTGCCCTAGTATAAGTCTCCCTCATTTTTGTGATGCAACTCAATCAGGTGTGTTTTCTGGCCAGAAATTGGACAAAGGCATGGCAAGTTTTTTATGTGCACATTAGACTTGGATAAGTATCTCCCTTACTCTTTAGAGATAGATCTGCCCATGTGTCATCTTTGTGAAGTGTGTGTCCCTCTTTCAGATGGAGCTCTATCAGTTTTTCTACTTATGGAATGTGGATATTTTGAAGAAGAGATGTTTCTTACATGTGGATTAACCAACTGTCTTCTCTGTTGAAAATGTTGATATTGTCCTCAGAAAAGGGGGTTCAGTGTTCTTTAACCAACCTACTTTATCCAAAAAGTAGTCTTCTCTGTACAATGTGTGGACATCGTTGTTGTTCTTGTAAGAGCATCCACAGTCCTTCATATGTAGATCTACAAACCCTTGTCTCATATTTAGTGTACACCGCTGTCCTCAAAGACAAATGCTCACCAGTTGACTAAATGGAAATGTTGAGGTATAATCACTTTGTGTTTGAGACAGGCAGACAGCACGGGACCGTTATGGCTTACAGAAACTGGGTGTGACTCATGTTCTGAATGCTGCAGAGGGCGAGAGGAACAGTGTGTGTACTGGAGCTGGTTACTATAGCAACATGGACATAGAGTACTATGGCATTGAGGCAGAAGACATTCCTTCATTCAACCTCAGTGTGCACTTCTTCACTGCGGCTGAGTATATGAGACGAGTCTTGAGTAATGCACAGAGTAAGAAACTTCACAATACACCCTAGAGACCTCATGTTATACTCACCCTACACACATACTGCTCACACTACACTCACTCTACACAGTATTCACCTTACGCACACTATATATACTACATACTACATATACTCACCTAACACTCATACCATATTCCCTTTACACTCTAACCACATATCATCTACACTCACCCTACTACACTATATTCACCCTACACTCTGAGCCCTCTCTGTGTGCTTATCCTGTACTGTGACAACACTCGCCCTATACCCACACTATACTCTAATCACACTCATACTATACTCACTCTACACTCTAAACACACTCTCTCTACATTTACTATACACTCTGACCACACTCTCTCTATACTCACCCTACACTCTGATTACTCACTTTATTCACACTACGCTTACATACCAGTGTTCCATGTTAAATACACACTTCCTGTGTACCAGTGTTTGCTTCTCACCTGTATACTGTATTTTACCCATTTCACTCTACCCTGCTTACCCCTCTATCTCTCCCCTTCTCTGTCTCACACCCTCTCCTGGGTTCCTTCCTGTTTTTCAGACAAGCTGCTAGTACACTGCGTAATGGGACGCAGTCGCTCGGCCACACTGGTCCTCGCCTACCTGATGATTGAGGAGAAAATGACGCTTGTGGAGGCCATCGAGCAGGTGAAGCACCGCAGACAGATCATCCCTAACTGGGGCTTCCTGAAGCAGCTGAGGGATCTCGACACCTTCCTTCTTGAGCAGAGGAGTGTACACTCACACACACAAACCGCAGACTAAACAATAACACCGACAATAAAAAAAACCCTGTGTTCAGTGGTGCAAGCTGTTTTAAATCAATATTTTATCAATTGTTGACATTACAACTAGCTAGCTGGTTGATGTTACCCGTGTACGTCCATGTTATCTGCGCTATAATGTACACCAAGTTGCATGTTTATTCAATAAGCCAGACTTGTACCTATGTTAATGGTGTTTATTTTCGTTCATGGAGCTACAGATGCACTACAAAGTGACAATGTGGGTGTAAATTTTTATGAAGGTAAATATTTCTGTATTCCATTAAATAATAATTTGAAAATCATAAGTTTCATTACAATAAGTAATTCTGAATTTATTAGTAATATTATGGAATATTTAAAGTACTGAATAAGTAAGTTTATAGAATATTTAGAGCAGTTAACTGACACTATTGAATAAAATATTAAGATATAGTTGTGATTTTAAATTATTATTGTTTATTATTTTAAACAAACAGGCAAACTTTGCAACTACATTTTATTTTAAATTTTTTCTAAAGTTATCTTAAATGATTAATTTTTTTAAAATAATTTAGCACTTGCTTTACATTTAGCAGCACCTTCTTATTAAATACTTATAATAAATTAATGAGTAGTCAAATTCTTTTATTAAATATATTAAGATATTATATAAGCAAATGTCCTTATTGAAGTTAGAAGTTATTTAATGGATATACGTATTGATGGAAGTTAGGTTATAATTGAATATTAAATCATGAATAGGTTAATTTATTTTTAAAGTTATATTTCTTTATTAAAACATATCTACATTTTAAATGAAATATGTTTGTGTTTAGTAGTTAAGAGTATTCACAAGTTTCACACTTTTACATATATTTATTACATATTTTCATTTCTTTTATGTACGAGCAAGATTGCATTATTTTTATAATATTATAGTATAATTATATTGTATATTAATCTACTATTATAACACTCGCACTATACTCACCCTACTCACACTCATCGCACTATACTCGCCTCATCCTACGAGTGGTGTTCTGCTCACTGTGTGGCTCTAACACTCACATTACATCACATTACCTCTCAGTGAGTTGATAAACTGAATAAGGTGTGTGTTTAGAACAAAATACTTAAATGTGCAGGACAGCAGTAGTGTTCAGCCACACGTACACGCACACACATACACACACAGACACACACGCACGCGCACACACGGACACACAGAGTGAGTGAACAGGCGACACAGGTAGAATAATGACCTCTTTATTGGTGTGTGTGTGTGTGTGAGAGAGAGAGAGACTAAGACTGTGTAAGATGTACATCACGCATATTTAACACTTGTGCGTGTTTCTTAAGAGTTTGGTGTGCTGCAAGAAACAAACACTGCTAAGCTAACGACGAGGACAATAGACTATCACATTCCAGTTAATAAAGTTACACATCACCTAACCATGATTTATTGATACAATCGGAGCTGCTTATTCTCTTGGACCTAAAAAAAAACATGTTCATCTTCCGCATCACTTCCTGTACCTGATGCACGTTGGCGGCGCAGGAAGTGCTGCCCTCTGTAGTGTTCTCACACGAACAGGTTTCAGTCATTATAATGTCATTTTTGCTTAAAAATGCCCTGGAAGCAACTGTAATCAAAAGGAGAGGCACGAGAACCATGTCGCTTAAGACGTAGGAGAAAGAGGTGGATGGAGGGAAAGAGAGAGAGGGAGAGAGAGAGCGAGCGAGAGAGCGAGCGAGAGGCGTTAACGAAAGTACGGCTTCTCAGGGAAGGTGCAGCCGGAGCGTCGAATGATGACGTTAGCGGCGTAGTGACCTGCATGAATACACTGCTCCAGAAGGTTCTCCTGAACCAGCTCAGAGAGGAACCCTAAAAAACAGACACACAGAGTTCTGGTGTTTAGCCATGTTTCTGGACACTCAAACCCAATCATTGGAATCCTGTTCTCTACATTCCCACTATGACGACTCTTAGTTTATAAATTTATAATGAACAATTTTATAAATGATAATAAATAACAAAGGATTTTTCCAGCTATCTAACCAGTGAGTTTAGGATAATAGCCTAAGGTAACATGCAAACGGGGAGGAAATCTGTGGCTCTCAAGTGGCGCAAAAAGGCGTTCGCCCCATCATCGGGAGATGAAGCTGGTGATGCCGTAGCCTCCCGAGGCCCGGAGCTCAGATTGGCCTGTGCTCTCCGGGAGGGAGGGGCGGCTTACGCTCTCTCCCCAGGCACGCGCAGCAACACTGGCCTACACCTCATCACGGAAAAGCAACCAACATCACAGTAGTAGGCTTGACTTTCGGGAGCATTGCGACTGAGATCCCACTGAGCCCAAGAAAAAAACTGGTGTCATTTAATCAAATTCCATGAATCATCTGTTATTAAACAGAGTAAACGCCGAGCTGTACGTGCTGCCCTGCTTCAGTAGGTATGTAAAAATACATCATAATGGCATTATTTTGTCATTTCCAGTACAAGACATGAAAAATCTGCATATATTAGTTAGAAATAAAACAAACTATTTAACAATAAACAAACAAACAAACAAATAAACAGTCTCACACTGCAGTAGTTTGCACGTGCTTTAGGTGGCGCTCATCTTTGTGCATTAGTGCTGTGTTTTTTCCTGCTCTACTGAAATCACACAGTTAACATGGTGTATTAGGGTCATTGTAGGCTAAAATAAATAAGTTAATGGATGGATGGATGGATAAACAAAAACAGCTGGGGAGGAGGTAATATTCTGAGAAAAACAAGTCGTAAATTTACAAGAAAATCTTGGGTGTCCTCTGAGATTGCAAAGTCACAAATTCAAGTAAAAAAAAAAAAAAAGGGAATTTTTTGTCAAGGAACCACATCAACTATAAAGACTGCATTTCCTGTAACTCCCGTCTCCACAGCGACACGACAGCATTGACCCACCCGTGCACAGTGAAGCGGCGGGGTTCACCAACAAAACACTATTTTCTGAGTTTTTTTCCTTATAAATTTGTGACTTTTTCTTGTACATTTACGACTTTAATCTCAGAAATACTGACTTTTCTCTAAGAATATTACACACCTTCCACAGCTCTTTAAAATGATGATTAATTAATTAATTAATTTAACCTGCAATGGCCCCAACAGACGCTCGTATACAACAGCCCAGAGAACGCTTCATACATATTATAATCCGGCAGAGTGAAAGCGGACATCGGATTCTGACCACACAAATAAATCCCCTCCAGGTGGCGCTGTAAGTCACAAATGAGTAGAACTGCAATAACCTTTGCATCGCTCAACATCAGCTCATGATGCTCGATTATCTGGAAAGGGGCAGAGTATTTCTAATGTATTTGTGTTTCCTCAAATAGGAATTCTGCAATTCTGAGTAATGATAAAAATATTCTTTCGCTTCTGCTCCTACCAACTTTCTCCAATCATCACAAAATCAATGATTAATAGTGGTATAAAAGTATTTTAGTGATATTTTGAAAGTTATCTGTTCAAGACATTTTAACATTAATAGTAACAGCGGCACATTAACGTCACTCGGAGTCAGAATTACAATCTGGACCTTTCTGAGGTTGTGATTCATTACTGACCTTCAGCCTTCTGTACACACCGGCTTACAGCTCAACGCTGGCTTCCTATCATTGATCGCATGATCTCATACGCAAAGAGAAGGTGAAGAGATTATTAATTACTCACCTCCTACAAAAGCGTCTCCTGCTCCATTAGTGTCCACGATATCATTCTGATCAATATCCAACACTGGGAACCTCGTCACCTTCTCACCTGAGAGAGGGAGCGGGAAAGGGAGGGTTAGGGTCATCCCTCCATCACTGACATTCACCACACACGCTGCATCCGCACTGCCACCAGCATTGTGGACGACCCCTCACACGCACTCTTTACCCTCCTGCCATCTGGCAAAAGGTACCGAAGTATTTGGGCCCTCACTGCAAGATTCTGTAATAGTTACTTCCCCCATCAGACTCCTGAATACCCAGGGACTGGACTGACACACACACACACACACATATAAAAAAAAATGTACACTCCTTTACCAAAAACTTTACCAAAAACTCTGCACATTTTGTACCTCATATTATATTTGGATTAGCGCTGCCCTGTCTTGTTTTGTCTTGTCCTATGTCTGCACTGTTTGCATATTTTCACATGTAACAGGGTAAATATGTGTATAATTACACAAAATCCTGTTTCGTTTCAGTTAAATGTTTGTGGTTACTTTTATTTGGTTATGTAGTCTTTTATTTTGTTACGTGTCTACCCATAACCCCCCTGGGTTCAGTATAAAAGCTTGTAAGCCCCGCCTCTCTCCCTCTCTCGGCTGGTGACTTCATGAGAGCAGGTGAGAGTTGGCGTGTGCTAAAGCTTTTATATTTTATTTTTAATTACCTTCAAAGTATTTTATTTTACACTGTTGTATTTTATCTGTTCTTGTTCTTGTTATTGTTTTGCGTGTTGTATGTTCTCTTGCCCTCTCTCGGCTGGTGACTTCATGAGAGCAGAGCAGAGCAGAGCAGACACAGTTGGATAATAAAGTGGACTGCGTCCCATGGTCCCTTAACAGCTTAGCTATACTTGTTCCTTAGACAGTCTGTTTAAAGTGTATTAACTAATTACATATGTGTATATTTAAAACATTTTGGGTATTTTGTTTTGGTGACATGCTAAAGGCTTTTTTTTTTTCACTCTCTCTTTTTCCTGCTAAGTGCTGTCTTAAGGGCATTAATGTGCAATTGGCTGTTTGATGCATAGTTTGACGTTTTTTTTTTTTTCCCTTTTGGGCAGATTGTGAATTATGTGCACATATTTAGTGTATGTTATGGGATTGAAGTCTTTGTTTTCTAATAATTAATAGTGTGCTTTAAAACAGTGTTACTACCTCCTTTTCAAAAAAAGAAAAAATCAAAATCAAAAAATAATTTATTTTTTTTCTTTTCTGTCCTTCATGGTTGTCGTGGATGTTGGCGAAGCTATGCAGGAGGAGAGTTGGTTTAGAATGAGCGGTTTGTCTAGCCCTAGTATGATGCCAAGTAGTGGTAGTTCTGGTAGGGGGCGAGGGCTGTTCATGTTTGATAATGGGGATGGGTTTTCGCCTATTGCAGGGGATCGTGGTAGATCAGTAACCCAGTGCGATGTGGGCTCCCCAGTGATCCCCGTTAGCTCCACACCAGTTTCAGGTGCTCAGAGCAACGTGGCACAACTTGCCTCCTCTGACGCTTTGGGCAGTCTCATTAGTTTTTTGGCCAAACAGATTGGGTATAGCATAGCAGCTAACTTGTCCACTGTACTCCAACCGGGTAATGGCAGTCAATCCTTGACTTCTGTAATTCAGGGGTCAAGTGGTGGTGTTGATGCCACGCAGCTGAAGGTAATAGTCCAACCAAGCTCAGACCCACCTCCTTTCTTTAGGGGCAATGGGTCTGACAAAATATCTATACTTGAATGGTCTGAGATGATGGAACGCTATGCTGCTAAGACGTCGTTCAATATGCACGGCGAGCTCGTTGTCTGGTAGGGCCAGGGATGATGTGTAGCAACTCCGGTTTGACATCGGAGGGTTTGCCCACTTTGGTCTTTGACATTCTCCAACGCCATTTTAGTGACATTGTCCATTCCACCATGCACATGAAAGATTTCTATAGTTAGAGCTGGTGGTAGGCGGTTTCTCCAGCTCTTTAGTTGTGTTTCTCCTTGGAGGGGTTCCGTGCCACCTAGCAAGGTGGGTACAGTGAAGTTAAGGCAGGCTGTCAACTTGCTCCCCAGGCAAGAATACATAGTGTGGGGAAGGTTGCCGCCGAATGCTCCTATATCGGAGGGCAGTACCATCGTTGTGGAGCCAACTTCATCCCGTGCAGCGCCCAAAAACATCATGGTGGGTCGTGTCGCAACACTCATGTGGGGTGATGGGTGGATCCCTATGAAAATCTTGAATGCTTCCCAGAATACCATGGTCTTGCGCCGTAACACTAAATTAGCGGATGTGTTCCCTTGTCTTGCCTTAGAGGACTTGCCATTGACACAAGGTTGGCAGGAGACGGTCAATGCGGTCCCTGACTTACCGGTTGCTGTGCCTGATGCAATCCAGAGGCTGTGTGACTCTGCGTTAGCGGATATCGATATCGAAGCCTGTGAGGTGTCGGCTGAGTGGAAACTTAAGTTGGCGGAGCTTATTCTTTCTTATAAATATGTGCTTTCGAGAGGGAAGTTAGACTGTGGGGAGGCTAGAAATTTTGTCCATCGTATTCGGCTTTCAGATGATAAGCCATTCAGGCTACCTTACTGTCGTGTGCCCCCTGCTCATTACCGTAAGCTACGAGAGGTCCTGTCTGAGATGGAGATGAAGGAAATAATTTCTAAGTCCGTGAGCGAGTATGCGTCGCCCCTTGTGTTAGTCTGGAAGAAGGATGGGGGCTTACGCATTTGCACGGACTTCCACATGTTGAATGCGAAAACATTTAAAGACGCTCACCCCTTACCGCACCCGGCTGATTGTCTTGCTGCCCTGGGCGGTAACTGTCTGTTTAGCACCATGGACTTAACTTCGGGGTTCTACAACATTCCCTTGCATGAGTCAGACAGGCATTACACTGCCTTCACTACACCCTTGGGGCTGTATGAGTATAACCGTCCGCCACAAGGCCTCTGTAATAGCCCAGCGTCTTTTATGTGCATGATGCTTAGTATCTTTGGGGACATGACTTTTTCCAGTCTTTTGTGCTACTTAGACGACCTTCAAGTCTTTGCGTCCTCGGAGGAGGAAGCTTTGAGTCATCTCGAAGTTGTGTTCTCTCGCTTGCGTGCCAGCAATCTGAAGCTTTCCCAAACGAAGTGTCACTTCCTAAGGAGGTCTGTGAAGTTTTTGGGGCACATGGTGAGTGGTGATGGGGTTTCTGTTGACCAGGAGAAGGTTCGTGTCATTACAGACTTCGCGAAAGGTGACTTGATGGAAGCAGATGGTTGTACTCCTCCGAAGAAAATTCTTTCTTGGGGATGCTCATGTTCTACCAGCACTTCATCCTGGGTTGTTCTTCTTTAGCTAGGCCGCTTTTTGGCTTAACAGCAGGTCAGAAACATGTGACTAGGGGCAACAAGGGGCGGAGGAGGGCTGGCACATTTCATGTGCTGACACCGCATGATTGGACAGCTGATTGTGAGAAGGCTTTCGGGGACATGAAGTGTGCTTTATTGGAGAGTGCCGTCCTAATGCACCCTGACTTCTGTCGGCCGTTCCTTTTGTCGACCGATGCGTCGCTGAGTGGCCCAGGAGCCGTATCGTCACAGGTACCCGCAGGTGAAGAGCAGGCTAGACTGATAGCTTTCGCTAGCAAAACACTCACGCGCAGTCAGGCTAATTATCCCGCTCACTGTTTGGAATTTCTTGCCTTGAAGGGGGCAGTGTGTGATAAATTCAGCCACTGGCTTAAGGGCCACAATTTTGCCGTCTGGACAAACAACATTTCCTTATCGTACATTATGACTAAACCGAAACTTCATGCCTGTGAGCAGAGATGAGTTGCTAAGTTAGCTCCATATTCTTTTGACATTAAACACATTCCTGGCAGACAGAATGTTGTAGCCGATGCTCTTAGCAGAGAGCCTTTTGT
>JAQQZX010088218.1:0-11536 GCA_030068355.1 Notoglanidium maculatum | reverse complement strand
TCTGATACAAAAATATTCTTTCCCAGGTCAGAAAATATTTTTCTCCCAATTTTGGTGATAAATTGTCACATTCATTTAATTCTCTTAGGCATAGCAGTGGGTAGCAGTTAAACACAAGCTGATGAATATGGACTAGTTGAATGAGGACTTACTGTTGAGTCTCTAAAATAGTCATTGAATTAAATGACTTTTGTAGGTGAAATTAGGTGTTTAACAACCTGTTAAAAATACACCAGAATGCAGGAAATGGCATCTAATTAATTAAAAAATGTATGAGGGAGAAGCCACAGACCCCCTGCCAGTGCGTGTCCCCCTCCCACATTCCAAATTCTTCTGATGCCCCTGAGTGAAAGTGATAGTAGTACTAGTAGCAGTGGTGATGGTGGTGGTGCAAGTGGTAGTGAAAGTTTCACCAGGGCAGTGGTAGCTCAGTGGTTAACCTGTTGGACTAGTGATCAGAAAGTTGTGAGTTCAAATCCCAGCACTGCTGAGCTATCTCTGCTGCGCCCTTGAGCAAGGCCCTTAACCCTCCATGCTCAATTGCATAAACTGCATAAACTCTGGATAAGGGCATCTGCTAAATGATATCAATATAAGTTGGAGGAGGAGTGGTTGTAATAGTAGGAGTAGTTCTTATTCTGTCTTATGCAGCTCATAGAACCGTATGGTAAAACATTTTGAAATTTGGCACACTGATTGGGGACAGTCCCATTAATTTTTTTTATTAACTATAGCACCAACAAAGTTTACATTTGGGGTGCATTTAAACATGTAACTTTTGAATCATATACCTGATTTTTTATAATGAGGTACCATAGAATTCATAATATTATAAAATAACATACATAATATATACCATATATAATATAATAACAAATCATAAATTTTGTTAATCTTGTTTTAGTCTCTGATTGTTTTAGTCTTAGTCTCTACTTGAATTGTTGAAAAGCATTCACCCATTATAGCCAATCAAAATCAGCAGGGAAGCCACTAAATTGGAAGTGAGGTCATAGCTCTGCAACTCTATGATGCATCAAAAACAAACTTGGTACATCGATTCAGCATATTGAGGAAGCACAAGAAATTTGTGTCATTTGACCACTAGACGGCACTGCAGTAAGCAAAGCATTAGAATTTTGGCTAACGACTGTTGATGTGTTTGCTTTAAAAATAATTCTTGTGTCTGGTGATACCATGGGATTAATTTCTACAAACATTTGTATGACAAAAGATCCATTGTTTCTCATTTTAAAAGAAGCAATTAATAATGTCATTCACTCCCAATATGAAACAGGGTACTACAATTTAAATGATCAAAGCAAAGGAATAAAAAGAATAGATTATTGAATAATGACTACAATGCCAATAGACTATTGGTCTCATGTTTTGATTTGTTTGCCTCAGTATTTTTAATAAAACCTCTACCAGCACCCATGTCTGTCTGCAGTCTGATTTAATGAGACTTTAATAATAATGGAAAAAATGATTAGCTAATGATAAATATTACTATAACACTATACACTGATCATCCATAGTATTTAAACCACTGACAGGTGAGTAAATAACATTAATTTTCTCGTTACAATGGCAACTGTCAAAGGGTGGGATATATTAGGCAGCAAGTGAACAGTCAGTTAATGTGATGGTAGCAGAGATAATGGGCAAGTGTAAGGATCAAAGTGACTTTGACAAGGGCTAAATTGTGATGGCTAGATGACTGGGTTAGAGTGTCTTCAAAACAACAAGTTTTGTGGGGTGTTTCCAGTATGCAGTGGTACCTACCAAAAGTGGTCCAAGAAAAGACAACTGGTGAACTGGATCATGGGCGCCCAAGGCTAATTAATGCACATGAGGAGTGCAGGCTAGCCTGTCAGTTCCAATCCCACAAAAGACCTACTGTAACATAAACTGATGAAAAAGTTAATGCTGGCTGTGATAGAAAGGTCTCAGAACACACTGTGCATCTCAGCTTGCTGTGTTTGGGGCTGTGAAGTTGCAAATGCCCATGTCCACTGCCAAAGGCATCTACAATAGGCACTTGAGCATCAGAACTGGACCATAGAGCAATGGAAGAAGGTGGCCTCGTTTCATGTATCACATTTTCATTTACATCATGTGGTTGGGGAAGAGATGGCACCAGGATGCAGTATGAGAAGAAGGCAAGCCAGCGGAGGCAGTGTGATGCTCTGGACAATGTTCTGCTGGGGAACTTGGGTCCTGGCATTCATGTGGATGTTACTTTGACATGTACCACATACCTAAACATTGCTGCAGACCAAGTACACCCCTTCGTGGCAATGGTATTCCGTAATGGCAGTAGCCTCTTTCTGTGGGATAGGTTGCCCTGCAACATGCAAAAATTGTCCTGGTATGGAAACTGCACATCGGACTGCAAGAACCTACATCGGATAGTGAGAACAGCTGAGAAGTCTCTCTTCCCTCCATCACTGACATTCACCACACATGCTGCATCCGCAAAGCCACCAGCATTATGTACGACCCCACACACCCCTCACACACACTCTTCACCCTCCTGCCATCTGGCAAGAGATACTGAAGCATTCGGGCCCTCACTGCCAGACTCTAACAGTTTCTTCCCCATGCCATCAGACTCCTGAACACTCAGGGACTGGACTGAAACACACACACACACACACACACAAATGTACACTCATCTACCTCTAAAACTCTGTATACTTTGCACCTCTATAATTTTGCACATCTACCTCTACCATTTTGCACATTACATTTGGATTAGCGCTGCTCTGCCTTGTCTTTGTCTTGTCATATGTCTGCACTGTTTGCACACTTTGCACTTTATGTTGTTTTTTGCCAGGTTTGCACATGTTTGCACACATGCAGGATGCCCTTGGCGGGGATCCAGCACAGCTCCTCAGGGCTGTAGCCCTCCCTGTCCACCAAATACTGTAGCTTGCCCTCCCTTCGGCGGGAACGTAGGAGATTTCTCACTGCATAAGCCGGTTGGCCCTCGATTTCCATGGGCTCGGGCAGATTCGTGGGTGGTGTATCATCTGCCAGTGGGCCTGTGTTGGCGGCTTTAAGCTGTGAGACATGGAAGGTGGGGTTGATTTTACTGTGTCGTGGAAGTTTCAGTCTGTAAGTAACTGGGTTCACCTGTTTGGAGATTCTTTACGGTCCCGTGTATTTAGCACTTAACTTCCTACAGCCGGTGCCACTTCTTAGATTGTGGGTTGAGAGCCACACTCGGTCTCCTGGCCCCAAAAGAGGACCCTCCTAGCGCCTTCGGTCGGCGAACCTTTTTTGGTTTCTGGCTGTTCGTTGGTGCTGCAGATGCATGCGCTCCCATACCCCTTCACTGCATAAGAACCATTCATCGACTGAAGGTGCTTCTGAGGGGTTCGCGTTACATGGGAACAGGGGAGGTTGAAAACCTAAGACACATTGAAATGGAGTCAGTTTAGTAGCAGAATGCTTTAGGGAGTTTTGGGCATATTCGGCCAATGGAAGGAAGCGTGACCAGTCACCTTGGTTCTCTGCGCAGTAAGTCCTTAGTAGGCATCCTACCTCTTGGTTTGCCCTCTCCACCTGACCATTGGATTGCGGGTGGTATCCTGATGTGAGGCTTACCGTCACTCCCAGTTTCTCCATGAACCCAGCCCATACTCTGGAGGTGAACTGGGGGCACCTGTCGCTCACAATGTCCTCCGGGATGCCGTAGTGTTGGAACACGTGATTGAACAGGAGTTCTGCCAGTTCGAATGCTGTGGGGAGGCCGGGTAGTGGGATGAGCCCTAGTGTCTTGGAGAACCGGTCCGTAATGACCAGTATGACCGTGTTACCCTCAGATTCTGGGAGGTCCATTATGAAGTCTATGGCCAGGTGAGACCAGGGACATTGTGGTGTGGATAATGGCACGAGTTTGCCTGATGGTAAGGTTCTGGGTACCTTGGACTTAGCGCAAGTAGAGCATGACAATATATATTTGTTTGTTGTCATGCATGTTGGGCCACCAGTATTTCTCCTTTAGGAGTGCCAATGTTCTCTGTGTGCCTGGGTGTCCGAAGGCAGGTGTGGTGTGTGCCCACATGATCAACTTACTTCTGAGCAGAGGGGGAACGTAGGTGCGCTCTGGTGGGCATGAGGGTGGTGTTGGGTGAGGTGTGCTTTGGAGCTCTTGGTCCAGATCCCATTTGATGGCGGCAGGATGGTGTCGTGTTTGTATGTCAGGTTCCTCCCAGGGTGCATGCATGATAGAGAATCCGCTTTAGTATTCTTGGAGCCTGGTCGATAAGACATGGTGAATGAGAACCTGCTAAAGAACAGAGCCCATCTAGCTTGTTTGGGGCTTAGTCTCCTGGTGGTGTGTAAGTATTCTAGGTTCTTGTGGTCAGTGTATATTATGAACGGGTGTTTGGCTCCTTCCAGCCAGTGTCTCCATTCCTCCAATGCCTGTTTGACCACTAGAAGTTCTCGGTCTCCTACAACATAGTTCTGTTCAGCTGGTGTCAGTTTCCGTGAAAAGAAAGCTATTGGGTGCAATTTTGGTTTCTCCCCAAACCTCTGAGAAAGGATGGCTCCCACTCCCATTTCTGAGGTGTCTACTTCTAACGTGAATGGTTGTTCAGGGTCTGGGTGTTTCATAATGGGGGCTGATGTAAAAGCCTCCTTGAGTTTGGAGAAAGCCACCTCTGCCACTGGATTCCAGTGGATCCATTTGGCCCCCTTCTTAAGTAGTGTGGTAAGGGGAGCTGTGATTAGGCTGAAATTCCATATGAAGCGGCAATAGAAGTTTGCAAAGCCGATGAACCTCTGCAGTTCCTTTATAGTTCCTGGGGCTGGCCAGTGCTTTACGACAATCATTTTATTTTCATCCATTACAACGCCTTCTCCACTGATTATGTACCCCAGAAAGGAAATGGTGGAGACATGAAACTCACACTTCTCTGCTTTCACATATAGTTGGTTTTAACGTAGCTTTGCTAAAACCTTTTTCACATGTTGAACATGCTCCTCTGGGGATGGAGAGTATATCAAGATATCATCTATGTAAGCAATCACATACTTTCCCAGCAT
The DNA here is from genome assembly GCA_030068355.1 of Notoglanidium maculatum. Classification (NCBI taxonomy): domain Eukaryota; kingdom Metazoa; phylum Chordata; class Actinopteri; order Siluriformes; family Auchenoglanididae; genus Notoglanidium; species Notoglanidium maculatum. The sequence continues at coordinate 6,481 of JAQQZX010088218.1, read as the reverse complement.
CTCCCGTAATACATCATTAATCAGGCATTGAAACACAGATGGAGCACAGGACAGTCCATATGGCATTACCTGGTACTGGTAGTGGCCAGATGTGGTGCTAAAAGCAGTCTTCCATTCTTCCCCTGCGCGTATTCTTATCAAGTTATAGGCACTGCGGAGGTCCAGCCTGGTAAAAATGTGGGCAGACCTCAGCTGCTCTAATGCAGCGGGCACTAGTGGAAGAGGATATGGGTACTTGATGGTGATGTTGTTTAGCTCGCGATAGTCAATGCAGGGCCGTAGTCCCCCTCCTTTCTTCTGCACAAAGAAAAATCCTGCAGATGCTGGTGAGGTAGAAGGAACAATGTATTTTTGTTGAAGTGCCTCCTGTACATAGTCCTCCATGGCTCTTTGTTCCTTGATGGAGAGAGGGTAGATACGGCTGCGTGGAGGTGTGGTGCCTGGGAGCAGATCAATGGCGCTGTTGTAGGGACGATGAGGAGGAAGGCCACTGGCTTGGACTTTACTGAATACTTCCATGAATTCCTGATATACAGGCGGTATGTGAACCGCCGTTTGCGTCTCTGGACTTTCAATGGTCGTGGATGATAGTGGTAGGTGAGGAGTCTGGAGTCAGTTGCTGTTACAATGAATGGACCACTTCAATATCTCCCGTTGTGCCCATGAAATTAGTGGATTGTGCAGGTGCAACCATGGTATTCCCAGAATGATAGGGTTCTTTGGTGTCTTGGTGATGAGGAAGGAAATGTCCTCTTTGTGTAGACAGCCAATCTGCATCTGGAGTGTTGCGGTACAGAAAAGAATGGTGCCCTCTCCTATGGGGCTCCCATCAATCGTGTGAATGCGTGATGGATTGCGGAGTTTGAGGAGTGGTATGCGGAGCTTGATGGCAGTGGCGTGGTCCATGAAATTGCCTGACGATCCTGAGTCGATCATGGCTGTGAGAAAGAAGACCTCGTGGGTAAGGAATATTTTACTGATATGACAAAGGGAGGTAAAGAGACATAAGAGGGTTTACTCACCATGGAGCTCTTAGTGAATGTTGAGAGCCCCGTGGTGTGATGCTTTTCGCGACGAGGGGTGAGATCAGGGCATTGAGCAACATTACGATTCGGCTTGGCGCAATACATACAGAGTTTCTCTCTCCGGCGGTGGGAGCGTTCGGCTGCTGTGAGGCGGGTGTTACCCATCTCCCTGTAGCGGGATTTCCAGCCGTCTTGTCGATCTGTGAGTAGATTGTCTAGGCGAATCGCTAGATCGATCAGAGAGTCTAGGGTAGCCACCTCGTCTCTGCATGCCATTTCCTTATGGATTCCCTTGGTTAATCCTTGGCGAAATACCGCTTTTAGAGCTGGTTCATTCCAACCGCTTTCTGTGGCAAGGGTGCGGAATTCCAGTGCATATTCCACTGCCAGTTGAGAACCCTTCCATGATCGCTCCATGTAGCTTGAATGTAGGCCATGAATGTTCAGTAATCGCTCACCCACCTCCTTGCCCTCGGGAGTGTGGTTAAAAACCCGCTTGAAGAGTTGAATTAATTGTTAATAAGATGGTACGGAATCTCCTCCTTTTTCCCCACACAGCGGTGGCCCAGGCGAGAGCATTGCCTGTGAGGAAACTCAGAAACTGAGAGACCTTGTCATAGTCGCCCCTCTTGTGCGGAAAAATACAGCTGACATTGGAGGAGGAATCCGCGACATTGTGTGTGGTCTCTGTGGTATTCCTCCGACCGGGTAGGCATTGTTTTCACCGGTGGTCGAGACGGCGCTTGAACCGTAAGCTGTTGAGCTAACTGAGACATGCTGGTAGCAAGTTGTTGCACTTGTGCCGTTATCTCCTGTAGCTTGCGGTCTTGTTCCCCGAGGAATCGGCCTTGAGCTGAGAGAGACTCCCGAAGTGAAGTGGAATCCTCTGCATCCATGTTTTGGCAAAGCATTTCTGTCATGAAAGCCAGGCAAGATGGGATACAAGTGCAGATAAACACTTTAATTACTCACTTCAGGCAAAGGTACAGAATCGCTAGGCAGAAATCCAATCTGTGAGACAAGCAGAGGTCAGTCGATCCACAAACAGTACAAACTGGGCAAAACAAACTCGTATGTAGATAGTCCGAAAGATAGTCGTAACCAGGAAAACAATCATAGAATAAACGCTTGGCAGAAGGTGGACACAGAGGGGCAGCACTAATGCTTCGCAACGATAGCACTGAAATGAAGACTATAAAAAGGAGTTTGTTGTGGTTATGTGAGAATGGAGTCACCTGCCACTGATTAGTAGTCAGGTGACTCAGAGCGTGGGAAAATGTCCGCAATTTTGTGTGTGTGCTGTGAATCCTGGGAGTTGTAGTACATGTCACTGCCAGTGTTTTCGTGTGTGAGATTTTCCATTTCTATGTCCGATTGTGAATCAATGTCTGAAGCTGAGTCCATGTTGCTGTTGTGGATGAATGTGGGTGTAGGAGCAGGTGCGGATGTGACATAATTGAGCTTGCGTTATGATGTCAAATGCCAAGTTATTTAAAAAATATAGAATGCGTTCAATAAAAAACAATAAAAACATAAATAAATAAAAAAACTTGGTACATGGACCAAGGACCCCATTTTCAGGAACCTCAATTTTTTTTCCCTCTATATAAAGGTACTACTCAACATAGTCTCCATCACAACTCTGGAATCCTTTTTGGTTGCAGTTGCTGGTCTCTGCATGGTTTGTCATTATTGCTGGGTTCCCTTTCTTTAAACTTTTTCATCCATCTGTGTACATTGCTCTTGACAATGGTTCCATCTCCATAATCATTCTGTAGCCGTCTGTGGCTGTCAGACAGCCTGCACCACTCCTTCATCAAGAACTCAATGATGGCTGCTTCTGCTTGGAATCCATTATTCACCTGCAAAAAAGTGTCTGACACACCTGTTTATAGGAAGAGTTACTCTACCATCAAGTGCTATTACAAAAACGTACGTCAGTTATGAAACAGTTATGCCCACTTTTGCATCACTTTCAGTATAGCCTCCGTAATGACTTTCTACTTTCTTTAATTTACTTTCTTATTTGTCTTAAAGTTTACTACAGGAGGAACTAGGTTATGATCTATGACCTCAACACCTTTAAAAGACTGATATGGACTTCAAGCCCTTTCTCTTTTTCACTTTTTTTCATGTTCCCTTGTTTTCTTTTGTTTATTTGTCAACTCATGAATCTGCTACACAGTTCTGACTTCCTTGTAGAGTTGCTTTGTTCTTTTGTACATTTGTTTTTGTTACTTAATTTGGGTCAGATTCATTTGAAAACATTTTGTGACAAATTTTAGGGTTGAATGAGTCAGTGTCATCAATGACGTTTTTGTGCATAAACATTCCAGCAAAATAATATATAATGATATAAACACATTAACATATGCAAGATTTGGTCACTAAACAAAGATCTTTGTAACAAATCAGAATTCATTTAATCTGAATCTGGATCACAAGGAACCTCATTTAACTACAAAAATTCTCTACACCTTTTCTTTAAACCTCAAGGTCTCTGTCTCTTTAAAGCCACACCTTCTCTCTCTCTCTCTCTCTCTCTCTCTCTCTCCCTCTCCCTCTCTCTCTCTCTCTCTCGGAACACCACTAGAAAAACCGGAAATCTCTTTTCCAAGAAAATGAAACTTAGCAAACTCAAAGTGCTTTCCTCACTCCCTCTCTCTCTGTCTCTCTGTGTGTGACTCCAGGAAAATGGCAGAGGCTGGTATTTCCGATCAGGATCAGTTCAGTTGTCCAGTCTGTCTGGATCTCCTGAAGGATCCTGTGACTACTCCCTGTGGTCACAATTTCTGTAAGGTGTGTATTAATAGCTGCTGGGATCACGAGGATGTGAAGGGTGTCTACAGCTGCCCCCAGTGTAGAGAGACTTTCACTCCAAGGCCTGTTCTACGCAGGAACAACATGCTGGCTGAAGTGGTGGAGAAACTGAAGAAGACTGAACTCCAAACTGCTTCTCCTGCTGTGGAGTGTGATTCCTGCACTGGGAGAAAACGCAAAGCTGTTAATTCCTGTCTGGTGTGTCAGGCCTCCTATTGTGAAGATCATGTTAAACCTCACTATCAGTCTCCTGCCTTTAAGAAGCACAAGTTAGTTGAAGCCTGTGCAGAGCTCCAAGAGAAGATCTGCTCTCAGCACGACAAACCGATCGAGATCTACTGTCGTACTGACCAAAGCTTCATCTGTTATTTGTGCACGATGGATAAACACAGAGGCCATGATACTGTTGCAGCTAAAGCGGAAAGGACTGAAAAACAGGTGAGAACTGGACATCATTATACTTTAGTCTTTTCCAAGTAAATTTGTACCACTCCTTTTTTAATCTAATTTCGATTCAGTTGATTTAATTGGGTATATGGCTGTCATTCACTGTGAAGTGAATTTTTATTAAAATCAAAGGTAGTATCAAGCGTTGTTGGTAACGAAGTGTTAAACAGGTCTGAGCAAGCAGTGCATTTTGAACAACCAACACCCAACAGCATTCTTACAGCATTTTATAGCTAAAGTGAACACATGACCATGTTACAGCTCCATAACAGTGTTGTTATGGTGTTTGATTTGAAATTCTGATTTGTTTTAGTTCTGGTAGTTTTTTTAACAATAGCTTCCTTCTTGTTTGAAATACACATATTTTAAGGGAATTTCTGGCATACAAATTAGTAACATGAAGGACTAGACTTGTTGGTGGCAGAAGCATTCCTGTTTATACCTTTAGCGCTGAGCTCTGCTTGTTTTAAATTACAGACTCTTTGTGTGGCAACCTCAGCACTAGGTAAACGGGCCCCAAAGAGCTAAAACTGATGCCTGCTGCATCTTGTAAATTTTTTCACAACACAGTATCTTGGTTTTGGATGAAGTGGGCAGAGAAAGCCAGTTAGGTTGCCATTGATTATAAAAAGACAGGAACAAAGTGTGAGATTTAAGCCACGGTTATCCTCCCATGCACCTGAACAAATGTGTAGTTGTTCATATTATAATACTTTCTAGTCTGGTTTGAGGACACATTCCTTAGATCAACAGTATATCAACATTTTCCTCCACGAATCATTTCCCTTGAGTTCTCTCCACAAATTACAGTACATTTCATTGTTTCTATATTGTTTAAAGACAAATTGTACAGATGTGGGTAGTGAGAGTACTCCAGTGCATGCACACTGGCATCCTTGTAGTCAAAAATAAATCGGAGGGTACGTAGGTGTCTGCACAGAGACATTCATAAACCGCCTGTTCAAAGAATTTACATCACATGGATCTTAGTGGACCCTTGCATACTTGTGAATGCAAAAAATATTACTCTGACTTGAGAAGGAGCATCTGTGATCCTCAGCACATTGAGGCATCTAAGAAATATAACATCTCCAGAGAGGACATAGCTGATGCATCAGAGGAGTAGAGAGTGAGTCTGCAATGTTTCAGATAGAGAGAGATAGAATGAGTCTTCAGAAGATGGCCACAATTGGCCACAATAGACAGAAAGGGTGAGAGCTTTGAGAGATGGGAAGAGCTATGAGCTTTGAGGGTTGTTTAACAGGGGATGTCTCAGTGCAGTGATGTTATCTAGCTGATACATACTGACAGATGTGTAGCGGTTACTTTTATGATGTTGCGGTTTAGCTATTCTACTGCATATCAATCCTACTGAGATTCAGCAACACATCAATGTAAATATTGGAATCAGAAAGAGGACTTTGAAAGTGCTGTTGCCCATCCGGGTGTGCATAGCTGTGAAAAGCAGTAACTGTTAATACAGTGTTGTGTGAGGATATCAAACAGAGAAACTGGCGAATACTGATGCCTGAAAAACTATTTATCTACTGCATTAATTTTCAAGTGAGAAAATGGATAGTATGAACTGAAGTGTTTGCATTGTGCACAGTGTTCGCAAAGCCCCATGATGTGAAAACTTCATCACTAGTGCAGGAAAAGAGAGATGGGGATTTACAGGAAGTTAAAGGAAGTTTTATTCTTTAGCTGCAGTTAATATTGAGGCACTGAGATCCTGATGTAAAAATATGTATTTTATTTGGTCTCAGAATGAGCTAAAGGAGGAGCAGATGAAATCTGAGCAGAGTATCCAGGAGAAGGAGAAGAAGGTGAAGGAGCTGAAACAGACTGTGACCATTATTAAGGTCAGGAGTGAACATTGTGAAATTCCTACCAACCATCACCCCCTCCACCCACAAAAATACACACACACAGAATGGACAATATAAGATGAAGGTAAAAGAAATGATATGTAAATGCAGCTGTGTGTGTGTGTGTCTTAACAGATGCGCTCACAGGCAGCAGTAGATGACAGTGAGAGGATCTTTACTGAGCTGATCAGCTCCATGGAGAAAAGGCGCTCGGAGGTGAAGGAGCTGATCAGAGCTCAGGAGAAAGCTGAACTGAGTCGAGCTGAACGACTCCTGAAGCAACTGGAGCAGGAGATTGCTGATCTTAAGAGGAGAGTCACT
>JAQQZX010088207.1:0-11537 GCA_030068355.1 Notoglanidium maculatum | reverse complement strand
CACTGTACTATCCAGCTGCATAGATATACTATATATATATATATAAAAAACATTCCTCTATAACTGTGTGCTATATTGTCAAAAGGTGCAATTGTGTAAACAGGAAATTCACTAAAGTTTTGACTTGAAATCTATTTTGTAGAAGTTATCAACTGTGCATTGATGTAGACTTGCAAAACTGTACATGGCAATTGCAGTCCTAAAGTTATCAAGGCGATTGTAGGGCTAAGCCAATCACCAGTCCAACTGCCAAATTCTGTAATTGGATCCTGGAGTTTTTGACTGGGAGACCCTCACCTGTACTCTAAACTCCACCTACCCAGCCAAGAAGGCCCAGCAGTACCTCCACTTCCTGTGGAGGCTGAAAAAAGCCCCCTTGCATCCTCACCACCTTCTAGAGAGGGACAGTAGAGAGCACCCTGACCAGCTGTCTCACTGTATGGCACAGGAACTGCACATTCTCCAACTGCAAGACCCTACAGTGGATTGTGAGAACAGCTGAAAAGATCATTGGGGTCTCTCTACCCACCATTGACACCACATACAACAATCATTGCATCTGCAAAAGCACCAGTATTTCGCACCCTGGTCACCCATCCTATGGACTCTATACCTTCCTGCCATCTGGCAAAAGATACCGGAGCATCTGTGCTACCACTTGCAGACTCCATAACAGTGTGGTAGTGTTTGAGGCAGTCAGATTAGTCAACACCCTGCTGCATCCCATTACTCACCTGGGTTAAACAAACACCTAACTCAGTATGACAAAAACTTTGCACACCACACTTTACAAAACTGCATCAGACACATTATGGAACACTATGACTGCTACAGATATACTTTTTGCCGAAACACTGCCAAACAGTTTACAGACATGTTATGTATTTTTAGCTCCCTGTGAATTTATTGTTCTATTTTGTGTTTTTATTGTCTACACTGCTGTGTAGGTGCACTTTATATAGTCTTGTATACTGTTATTTGTTGCACTATTGTCCTGCATAAAGACATTTTGTTCAAATATATACAAGCTACATAGAAGAATGACAGTAAAAACCCACATGACTTGAGGTACAAATAAGTGTATGAATGTATGTGTGCATGGTAGCCTGCAATGGACTGGTATCACATCCGGGGTCTATTCCCCCACTCTCCCTCAGTGTTCCTGGGATATGTGCAGGTCCAAAGAGATGGAGTATAGAATGATGAGAGAATCCAGTGAATCCAGAATACATTGACTGAAATATTGTAGCTTGACATGTTGTTTGTCTTTTATAGCATGCCAAACATCAACACCAAGGGCAGATTAACCTTATGTCCATTCATTACTTTGAATGATATTGACACATACTGACAACTAGCTCCATCTTATGCATATGTGTGAGACGGTGTGTACTATAGACTATATTAACACATGCACACTTTAAATTGTTCTATCTTATATTTATTCTTTACTGGTAATGTATGATTCTGTTCCTTGTGTACTATCTACTTGGTTCTGTAGGATCAAGTTTTATGACTTTAGTATTGTTGATTCTGTTGTAATGTTTGAAAGTGGCAGTTGGTCTATGCTAATTAGTTTTCTAGTATCCAATGAGTGCTCTCTGTCTTCCATAAAATGAGAATTGTCTGTAGGGTTTGTTACCTGTTCCCTCGTATTCCTATTTATTGAACTCACTGACCTCACTCTAGACTAGACTGCTAAAGTATGCCTCCAACCTGTCTTATCACATCACATAATGGCTGTACCTGTGCTCTGTCAGTAAACATATAAATGTCTATTTCTCATAGTTCTGACATAATGCAGTAAAACCAAAACTATATTTGTGCATAGGTACCAGTCAGCAAAAACTCTCTGCAGATGCCAACTAAAGCTCTATCATGCCAAAAGAAAGCCATATTTGAACATGGTCCAGAAGCACCATCGTGTTCTGTGGGCTAAGACTCATTTGAAATAGACTGTTTCAAAGTGGGAAAGTGTTCTATGGTCAGACGAATGCAAATTTGACATTCTTGTTGGTAATCACGGACGCCGTGTCCTCCGGGCTAAAGAGGAGGGAGACCTTCCAGCGTGTTATGAGCGTTCAGTTCAGAAGCCAGCATCTCTGATGGTATGGGGGTGCATAAGTGCATACGGTATGGGCAGTTTGCATGTTTTGGAAGGAACTATGAATGCTGAACAGTATATAAAGGTTTTAGAGCAACATATGCTCCCCTCCAGATGATGTCTATTTCAGGGAAGGCCTTTTGTATTTCAGTAGGACAATGCAAAATCACATACTGCAGCCATTACAACAGCATAGCTTCGTCAGAGAAGAGTCCGGGTGCTGAATTGGCCTGCCTGCAGTCCAGATCTTTCACCTATAGCGAACATTTGGCACATCATTAAATGAAAAATGTGTCAAAGATGACCACAGACTCTTCAGCTGCTGGAAACTTATATCAGGCAAGAATGGGACCAAATTCCAACCCCAAAACTCCAGAAACTCATAACCTCGATGCCCAGATATCTTCAAACTGTTTTGAAAAGAAGAGATGCTACACCATGGTAAATATGCCCCTGTCCCAACTATTTTGAGACCTGTAGCAATATCAAATTTGAAATGAGCTAATTTTGTGCAAAATATTGTAAAATTTCTCAGTTTAAACATTTGTTATGTTATCTATATGCTGTTGTGAATAAAATATTGGCTCATGTGATTTAAAAGTCTTTTAGTTTTCATTTCAAGTCACAACTTTTCTGGTAATTCGGGTTGTATATAAAATGTGCAATCACAAGAGTAACAAAGATGTCATGTAAAAAAAAAAGAAAACAATCTAGAGAAAGTGAGCAGAACATGGCCATACATTCATGGAATGAATCAAGCATGCATCATTCAGCAAGGCTCTTTGCTGTCCTGGCACTTAGGTGGTGGAATGATCTTCACCTAGATGTCAAAACAGCTGAGTCACTACCTGTTTTTAAACAGTGACTAAAGACCTATCTTCTTATGAAGTACTTTGTTATGAAAAATGATTAGTACACACATTTTGTGGACTTTTTCATACTACTTTCACACTACATTGACAGTACTCTTAGTCCCTGAGCTAGAGAACCAGTATGAGGTTGTATTTCTTCATACAGACTTTAAAGTTCTTCTCTAAGTCGCTCTGGATATGGGCTTCCGCCAAATGTTCTAAATGTAAATCTAAAGATGCTGTAACAATTAGGGCAAGGGTATTTCTTTACCTTCAGCTCCACAAAAAATGCAAGTAATTTATAGTGCCAGCCAGAATGATACCCACCCTGGCCAGATTGTTAGGGGAGTCCTTGCCTCTCTCATTCAGACAGTTGATCTTTGTGGAGGGAGTGTGCCACTTGGCCTCTGGATGGGGAAGAACAGAAAAAAACTCTAAGATACACTCACGTAATATCTACTATACAATAGAGATAGAACAAATGCTATTAATAAATAATGTCAATACCATCTATCTATATACAGTATCATCAATATTAGGTGTCAGTTCTAGAAGAATGACTACTATGGTTACTTGCTCTTTGGCGTTTGTTACTCCAACAATTTCTATATTATACCATTTATAGTATGGTCAAGCAGAGAGCTGTTTGAGATTCTGTCTTGAATGCATATTACCTGCAGAGCATGCCCTCTCCAACAGTGGTTGTTTCTCTCTCAAGCATTCACCACCTCCCATGAAGTGGGCAGGAGGATCAGATGATTGCTTGTACAGTATAGGTGAATTACACCTGAAGGAAGTACATGGTTAGTGCCCACTAAACCTTCAGACTGGAGATTCAGATTGAATTGTTAGAGAGTTTATTAATGTTATTTTAACAGGGCATATATAATTTAATTGACACAAAGTACTGTTCTTCAAAGATCTTCTCCTGAGGCTGATTTTAGAACTATTGAGGATATCACTTGTATAACAAACTTACAGAATTTTTGGATGGCCAAAATATATCTTGGTGTTTAGTGAAGATACACTTCTTCTATTACTAATACGTTTATTTGCGTAGGACTAGTGATAGTAAGTGGAATATACTTTTAGTTGACAAAGTTCTGGGTGCCTTAGGCAGAGACAGAAAGCCTTCATAAATAGAGAATGGTGGCAATTCTGTGACAATGCTAAGGCTCATTCATGGGATAACCCATACTCTTTGATTTGTATATCCAACACGTTTGCTTCACTCAGTGAAGGTTTTAAACAAGGCTCAAACATGAGAACTCTGTCTCATGTTTGACTTCACTCAGTGAAGCAACCACTGAGAACCCTATTTAGAGTACTCCCTTCTGGGTGACCTATGAGACTATAAATTAATTTAAATTAGCTAGGTCTTTAGGAGCTCCATATAATGAACTCTATATGTGGAACCAGGGTGCCCAACATCTTTGAGCATTAGGCAAAACAAGGTTTTTTTTCATTCTGATAATCCATTACCATAATAGCTATTACCAAAGTATGTGTGGGGTTTTAGTCTTATCCATAAAAAAAGTCATGTATGCAATTATTACAGACTTCATGTGTATATCTATGAAAACACTTCACCATATTTTACCTTCTATGAAATTACAGGTAGAAATATCATATATCCCTGCAGTATATCCTGTTTGTTTGTGCCGTATAGCAAAAAACCAAACAAACAAAAAACAAACAAAACTAAATGAATGCCCCATTGAAACAAAAGATAAGCCATGTTAACCTATGAAATATTGACATACAGGAAACTTACTTTTGGGGAAGTTAACAGCCATTGACAAGAAAATAGAATTATGGCAATTAATTGAAATAAATATAAAAATGAACAAAATATTTTCTGGCAGCATACTCCTCCTGAACTTCTCCAAAATGGCTACATACTAAGGGACCAAGTGCTCATATCCCATTGCAACCTGTTACACATTTTAGGTTAAGTGATTAAAGAAGGTTGTGCAACACTTCTAAAAGTGCACTTGCTGCAGGAATGCCTCATACACCCCCATTTTAGCCCAGATGACATCACTAACTAGGAGCAGTCAGCATCACTTGTTTTGCCTTAAATGGTTAATGATCTACTACTACATTAACAACTAATTAACTCAATTTGGTAATTAAACAACAATTCAGCAAATTCAGCAATTGAGGGCCTTCTGAACTGTTTACTCTTCTGTGTCAAGTCCTCAATCTCAATATTGAAATGTTTCACTATCCTGCTTACTCTGTTTCTGACTTATGAAACTGGACAAGTGTGTGACAACTTCATGACAACTTCAACCAGTAACAGACCATTAATCCCCTGAGAAACAACTAATGATTCTGGACTTGTACCATCCACTTTCTCAGCAAGTGTCTCAGATCTACCACTGTCAGCTGCAAAATCTGAGCCCAAATCACTCTGCACAGAAGGTCCAATTTCAACACTGTCGTTCTGTTCTAGGAAATCTGTCTCATTTGATGTGCCCACCACCCAATTTGCTGTTTGGTTTGACTTGTCAACACAATGGGCAGGTTCCACATCACTTTCAAGTGACTGATCATCTTGCTGTTAACTTCAGAAAAATTCAGCATACTTGACTTTGATCATAAGAGGCAGAAAGTTGACATTCAACAGCAGTTTCTGATGAACAGCCTTTTCCTAGCCAGTGTGAATGTTTCTGATGTGGTAGATATGGCTCTTAGAATCTTTCTCAGTCAACACATAAAAGTACATACTCCCATTTATTTGCCTGTTTTCTGCAACCTTATACATCTTGGTTGGCCAACAGTACTTGATCTCCTTTCATGATGTTAATGAACTTTCCTGTGATAAAACTCAGCCTAATGTTACTGACTGTTGATGGCATTTCCTTGGGCAGTAAACACAGCTTCCTGTAGATCCTCCCTCATCTTGTGTACATATTGGTCTGCAACATATTGCTAATGGATTGTTACAGTCAACAATATCACGGTCTCTCTCAGAATGGAAAGTAACATCAACAGACAATCTAGTATCTTCCATCCTATCAATCTAGCATGCTACCATACTAATCATCTACTGCCCCCCTGTACCCCTAGGAAATTTTCTTGAAGAAATGGACATTCTCCTCAGTCTTTTCCCTACTGAGAACACCCTTTCACTCTCCTTGAAGACTTCAACCTCCCCATTGACAAGCTCCAGTCCTCTTGCCTTCTCCCTCTTCTCCATTCCGTCTCTCTGATTTTCAACAACTGCTCTCCCACACACAAAGAAGGAAATGCTCTGTACCTGGTCTTCAGCCATCCCTCCCCAGCATCAGACATCACTGCTATCCCACTTCACATCTCTGATCATCACTTAGTATCGTTTAGTACCCTACCTGCCCTTCCGAAAACCACCTGTCAACACTTCTCTCCTACTTGGCAAAACCTCCACTGTGTCTCCCCTTCATCCATCACTTCCAGCGCTCTATCATACCTTCCAGACCATGACTTATTTTTCTCCCTTCCACTGGAGCTAGCCATGGACACGCTCCTCTCCTCACTTTAATCAACTATGGATTTCCTCTGCCAATATCTTCCAAACTCAGGAAGAACTTTCACCCTGCTCCTTGGCTATCGGATGTGTTGAGTAGCAATCAAAGTTGAGAGCAGCAGAGAGAAAGTGGAAGAAATCACAACTTGACACAGATCTGTCTTCTTACCGTGATCTCTGTGACCAAATTCTCATCTGATGTAACTTCTACTAAGACTGCCTTCTATAAGAAAAAGCTGGAAATCTCTACACAAGATCCACGCAAACTACATAACATCTTTTCTTCATTACTCAACCCGCCAGCTCCTCCTGCTCCTTCCTGCTTAAATGCTGAAGACTTTACCAACTTTTTTGATGGGAACATTCAACAAATCTGTCAGACATACACTCCCACCCCAACTCCGTCCCGTCACACTAAGGATTTCCCTTCTACCTCACTGGAACAGTTTTCCAATCTAGCTACAGATGAGATCCTACAAGTCATCTCCTCGTGCAATCATACCACCTGCCCGCTGGATCCTGTTCCTTCCACAATGCTCCAGACCATCTCTCAAGACCTTATCCCCTTCATCACCACCATCACATATAGCTCCTAACATTTGTTAATGTACCTTCAGCATTCAAAAGAGTAAGGGTTATTTCCATCTTGAAGAAACCCACTCTGGATCCCTCAGACATCAGCAACTACCGACCAATATCACTTCTCTCTTTTCTTTCTAAAATCCTTAAACGCACTGTCTACGATCAACTGTCTCTCTATCTCTTGGATAGCAACCAACAGGATCCTAATCAGTCTGGTTTCAAAGCGGCACATTCCACAGAGACTGCCCTTTGTCTGTCACTGAGAAGATACGTGCTGCTAGATCGGCCAAACCGTCATAAGTCCTCATCCTCCTCGACCTTTCAGCAGCATTTGACACAGTCAACCACAAGACTCTATTGTCCATTCTTAGGAGTCTTGGTGTTTGTGGCTCAGCATGGCAATGGCTCACTTCTTACCTAAAAGGCCAGTCATATCAGGTGACATGGAAGGGATCCGCATCTTCTCCATGCAGGCTCTCCATTGGTGTCCCTCAGGGCTCGGTACTTGGCCCTCTTCTGTTTTCCATCTATATTAGATCTCTTGGTGAGGTTATATCCTCACATGGGTTCTCATACCACTGCTATGCAGAAGACATTCAACTGATCCTCTCTTTTCCTCACTCAGACACTAATGTTTCTGCCAGGATCTCTGCATGTCTGGCAGATATCTCATCATGGATGGCAGCTCATCAGTTGAAACTCAACGCCAGCAAAACTGAACTGCTATTCATCCCAGCTGATTCATCCCCACATCAGGATCTTGTGATCTCCGTTTTGGCACCTAGGTGGTGGATTGAACTTCTCCTAGAAGTCCGAACAGCTGAGTCACTGGGTGTCTTCAAACGATTACTAAATACCTACCTCTTTCGGAAGTACTTCGACTATCACTTATTTATTCTTTACTTAAAAAAAAAACCTTTCAGTATTACTTGCCAACAGTTTTTAGTGTTATAGTATTCTTAGCCCAGGACCTAGTGAGCCAGTATCAGAATATATTTACTGATAGAGACTTCAAAGAACTTATGTGAGTCACTCTGGATAAGGGCTTCTGCCAAATGCTGTAAATGTAAATGTAGCAATTCTGCCATCCATAAGATGAAAAGGAGTGCAGTTTGTAGACTCATGCATGGTACAGATATAAGCAAAGGTAAGTGTCTGTAATATTTGAGGCCACTGATGCTTCAGCCTTGGAGGTAGAGGTCTGATCATGCTTCCTAGTGTCCTTTTAAAGAGTTAAGTTGAGCCATTTCATATTGGATTATATGGTGTTTTTGTTGATTTTTCACCCCAGAGATCTGCACCAACTCTTGGATTAACTTTCTCCCAAAGTTAACACCCTGGTCAGAAAGGATTTGCTCCAGAAAGCTGTATACACAGAAAAATCAATCCCAAAGTTGACAAGCCACTTGCTTTGCAGATTGATTGCTACATGGGAATGGAGGAGCCATTATTGTAAACTGATCAGCAAAAATTAGTACAACTGTTTTTCCTTTTAGATATTCTGTTGACCAAAAATTGATGCATACAAGCTCCAGTGGACTAATGGTTTGAATACTTTCAAGTGACATTCTTCCCTTGGGCTCTGGAGTTTTATTTATTACAGCATACATGTTCAGACATTGTGGTGGACTGGCGACCTGCCCAGGGTGTACCCCGCCTCTCACCCGAAGATGCTGGGATTGGCTCCAGCTTCCCCGCGACCCAGATGGATAAAGCGCTATAGATAATGGATGGATGGATGGATGTTCAGACATATTTTTTAACATCTTGACCAATGCTGATCCAAGAAAATCTTTGTTGTGCTAGATGAAATGTCTTATGCTGTCCTTGGTGACCTGCCTCATGCACATCTTACAAAACTTGCTTGCCCAGTGAAGCAGCAATTATGTGCTGATGGTGCATTTTCCAGTCAATGGGTCCTTAATCATTCTGTATGAAATGTTAGCAGCTTGAACTTGTCCACGTTTTCAGCGGTTTCTGGACTTTGATTATCTCTCTAGCCTTCTCCCTCCTTGGTGGTCTCTTATGTTACATAGAAAAGGACTCTTGCCAATGTAGGATCTTCTCACTGTATTTATTGAAGCTCTTTCAAAGATAATGCTCTCTGACCTGGCAGGATCAAATTCTGAAAATCATGTATGAGCCAGGAAACACCTCTAACTCCTAAACCCACTTCCCCATCAACTTGGCCATCTAGCACAGCTGTCAATCCATCATTGCTAAATAACTGATGTCTTTTCTTATGCTGACAGCTGGTAGTCAGAAAAAATGTAATATATAATATATGTATATAATATATGACTGGCCTGGGTTTTGATGAATGGCTGTCTGTTTAAAGCATCTTCAACCACATTCCTACTACCTGGAATGTACTAAATATTGAAATTGTATGGTGCAAGCTTTGATACCCATCAATGTCTGCAAGGATTCAACTTTGGCTTTGTGAGGATATATGTCAGCGGTAAAGGTAACTTATCACAGACAAACCATTTTAATGCTAGGAACTATAGCCAATGCACTGGGTATTTGGTTTGTTCTTGAGTTAGAGATTTACTTGAAAAAGCCATTGGGTGTGCTTTCTTTGCTCACACAGGTACCTGGAATAGTACTGTACCCAAGCTATCCAATGATGCATACTGATGGCCACAATAAAGGAAATACAGAGTTTAACACTACATCTTTAAACTGATTAGATGTCTTACTGTGAATTTGAGTCCAATCATTTGGACTAACCCTCAGGTTGCCCTTTTTACTAGTTGCAGCTGCAGTAAAAAAGAAAAGAATTTTCAAGATGCTGAAAAAATATGAAATTAACCATTGGCCATACATTACCATACCAAAGAAAGACAATATTCTTAGCTGAAGGGATGATTCCATCCTCAAGCATCAGATCTAGTTTAACCAATTCAATGATGTTCATGCCACTGACAACATGACCTTAATATTGAACATTATACATAGGAAAGTGGCACTTCCTTGGGGTAAGCTTGAACCCATGGCTACTCAAGCATCTGAAAACTCAAGTCTCAATCTTAAGTCTCTCTAAAGCTTCGGTTTGATTTTTAGTAAAGTCTAGAATATGTCAATATAGCACAATAGTATCAAATTTCTGGTCACCAAAGATATGCATCACGAGGTGCATAAAACTTGCAGGGCTGTTACATAGGCCATGGGGCATACAGCCAAAATCATGGAGGCCTACTGATGGAGTGAAAGCAGTTAACCATTGGTCTTTCTTATGTACTGCAGTATTCTAATAACCAGAGGTTACATCCATTGTAATTAAACCCCTAAGCATTTCATCCTAAAGCTGCCAAAGAGCCAGATTGGTGTGACATGTGGTAGGTATATTTCACTATGTATTCAACCACTGGTAATCAACACTAATGTGTGAATCAGCAGATTTTTTTAAATCAATTACTGAAGTACTAAAGTTCTAATTACTTTTACACCCCTTCAAAAGACTGAACTAATCTCACTAATTTCCTCAGCAAAACCTTCAATCTGTGTATTAGATCCTTTACCTACATGTTTCTTCAAACAGATAATACCAGAAGTAATTGAACCTATTTGAAAAATAATCAACTCTTCCATTAGCATTGGCTATGTACCTAAATCCTTTAAATTAGCAGTTATCATTCCCCTGGTTAAAAAACCTGATCTTGACCCCAGTCAGTTATCCAACTACAGGCCAATATCAAACCTCCCTTTTATTTCCAAGATTCTAGAACAGGCTGTAGCACAGCAATTATTCTCATACCTACATATGGAATAGCATTCATGAACTGTATCAGTCAGAGTTTAGACCTCACCATAGCACATAGACAGCACTTGTTAAAGTGGTGACTGACCTACTACTGGCCTCTGATCAGGGTTGTGTCTCACTGCTTGTGTTCCTTGACCTTAGTGCAGCTTTTGACACCATTGATCATACTATTCTCCTTGATAGATTAGAAAAGGTTGTGGGAATTGAGGGAACGGCCCTCTCCTGGTTCAGGTCTTATTTGACTGATTGTTATCAGTTTGTTGATATAAATGATGACTCCTCTATATATAGTAAGGTGAAGTTTGGTGTTCTACAAGGTTCTCTTTTAGGTCCACTACTTTTTTTCTTTATATATGCTACCTCTGGGTAATATTATTCATAAACATGGTATTAGCTTCCACTGCCATGCTGATGACACACAATTATATGTTTCAGCAAAGCCAGATGAGAGACAGCAGCTTAATAAAATTGAGGACTGTGTAAAGGACATTAGACAATGGATGCTGAACAACTTCCTTCTACTTAATTCAGATAAGACAGAAGTGCTAGTACAGTCATTGACAAAAGTCTTGTCACATAAGGACATAGTAACTTAAAAAGCCATATAACTTTATTTCTAATCAATCAATTGTTACAGTAAATGGAACAATTTAATGCCAAGGGCTTTCACATTAATAACTGGGTGCAAAATTAAACAGTCAAAAAGTGTCCTGATGTTCACAG
>JAQQZX010088095.1:0-10162 GCA_030068355.1 Notoglanidium maculatum | reverse complement strand
ATCTGTCCAAGTGTATTAGTAATAAGCACACACACACACACACACACACACACACACACACACACACACACACACACGCACGCACATACACACACCCACACAAAATTACCTAAAATTACCCGACACACAGGCAGCCGTCCCACACCAACTCCGCCAAGGAGTCAACAAGGTGTCATTGACCCACGAACCCTGGGCCAAGATGGCCGCCTCTTCCTGTTTGGCCCTCACACTGCCATAATGCCATCAGTGCCAAAAGCAATTAACACAATTATGGCAGCTTGTTGTGGAGTGGCAGGTGGCTGAACAGACAGATGCGAGCGCTGAGAGTGTGTGGGTGAGTGGGTGTGTTAGACTTGACGACAGCCCCCCCCAAATTTCTACCATTGTCATGGAGATTGTGCGCATAAACTACACCTGCGGGTAAAACTGGTGCTTATTTACCATGAAATTACCTGAAATTAGCGAAACTGCTCTTCTCCCCATTCAGTTCCAGAGGGACTGTCACCACTCTCTTATTTCTCTTTTAAAACACAAATTTCAGTTACCTTTGGTGCATTTTGACATCAGCAAAATAGCCTCTGGCAACTCAGAAGATAATTATACAGTAACTGTTAACAAAATATATCTGGAATATTCTAAATAGTTTTTACTATTTCATTTACTTCTCTACTTTGTTGTTTTTTTTTCAGCCTTTCAATCGCAAATTCATAAAACGCATGAAGTTCGCTGTGTTTCTGAGAATTGTAAAAGAATCTGTGCAGAACCTAAAAAGGTGTTTAAGAGTGGCTCATAAACCAGAAGTTGCCATGAACATCATAAGATCTGATATAGCACCAGGATAATACTTTATTTCACTGAGGCAAAAGTTGCTCCTAATCATATATTTAGCAATGGACAACTTATATTTTAGCCATGTCCTCCATTCGTCGTGTGTCCTGTATCCTCACCCAGGTGACATATTCCTCTGGAAGTTAAGGGAAGGAAAGCCCAGGTTTGGACATCAATGCCAGCATGGTGACACCAATGGACCAGCCTGAGATCCCTGCTAGTCCTCCTCTGATCAAAGAATGTTGGAATCTTGACTAAAATTCAGGGAGAAGGGTTGTTTGAGTAAAGCTGGAGTCACTGCAATTCTGTCTCTGAACAAAGAACCTTTCAAACAAATACACAAAGGTGGCATCCAATGGAACAAATGTACGAACTTTAGCTCTTGAAATTAATGACGTCCTAAGAAATTTTCACCAAAATTCTGATACGAAGGTCCTTTCAGGATGAACAAAGGTTGGATGCCCAGTTGTCTTCTTCTAATCGCAAGGGCCTTGGTATTTTAATCAAGATTTTCGGAGTAAAGTTTATATGGTCTAGAGTAGGATCCAACACACAAAGGTGGTATCCTCCTCTCATCAAAGAAGCGCTTGAATCATTGAACCAACTTTAGATCGTTACTAGAATTCTTGTAATCAGTGAGGAAATCTTGACCAAGAATCTGTGAAAAGGTTCCCTAGGGGGTAGACCAAGATGGAGTCTCAGCCATTCTGTAACCAAAGAATCGCTCAAGCCAATAAACCAAAGTTGCATTCAATTGACCAAACTAATGCTTTTGCAATCAAAGAAGGCCTTGAAATCTTCACCAAGATTCTGCCCTTTCAGAATGGTCCAAGTAGGATTCATCCTAATCCTCCTCTAATCATGAATCTTGATCAAGATTCTGTGAAGAAAGCCCATCAGGCATGAGATTCTTGATAATTCTCTATTCAAAGATGATCATGGAAGCTTGACCAACATTCTGGTGGAAAGGTCCTTTCAGGATGGACCAAGGTGAAGTCTCACCTAATCTCCAATCAAAGAAGTTTTCAATCCAATAAATCAAAGTGTACTAAGGTGCAATGGACCTAGTCCTTTTGTAATTAAAAAGGCATAAAAATCATCAACAAGGTTCTTGTAGGAAGATGGAACAAGTTTGAGTTTCTCCTCATCCTGCTCTAGACAAAGAATCTCCTGGAACCTTGACCAAAATTATGGTAGAAAGATCCATTCAGCATGGACCAAGGCAGGATCCCTGGTGGTCCTGTTCTAGTAAAAGAGGTTTTCTAACAATTGTCACAATGTGGCTTCCAATGCACCAGTGTAAGAAAGAAGCTCATGGCCAAGATTCTGGTCGATCCTGAAGGTCCTGCTAACCCTACAATCAAAGAGCCTGAAGGAATCTTGACCAAAGTTCTGAAGCGGGTTCTTTAGAAAAGAACTATGGTGAGGTCCCTTCTAGTCAATTTGTACTCAAATAAGCTCTTGGAGACTTCTGGTAGGAAGTTCCCTTGGCAGCTACACCATTTTAAACCTCTTGCATTTGTGATAAATGTAAATCACTGCTAGTGTGAATAAAATGAACAAGAACATCTTCTCAAACCCCATCTGATTATGTTATGATGATTAGTTTAAAGGTTATAATATCAGGAAAGGTTAATGATCATACCTTCCATGAACAGCCTTTCCGTCTTCTGACTTGATCTTTTTTTCACGATTGCAGCGCCGAACAGAAAGGGCTTCAATCTGACACGGTGGCAAAATTTTTTTAGAAAAAAAAATCACTATATTTAACATTTTTGGAACTCAATTGACTGCGCAGAGTGCATGTGAGCGACAAGAGAAGAAGATGGGGGGTGACATGAAAGAGAATATTCTCATGTGGACCTTCAAATTGTCCTCTTTTCTTATTTCCTGTCATTGTGAGGAGCGAGTGGCATCCCTGCTGAGGACCTGAGAGAGTCAAGTGCAAAAGAAAATGTGGCATGGAGAGAATTTATTCATTATCACATGAAAAGTGTCCTGAGAGATGGGAAGAGAGAGAGAGAGAACATTTGCTATAAACTTTATGACTAAACGTGTGTGTGTGTGTGTTGGGGGAGTGTGGGTGTGTGTTTGTTCTGCTAAAAGGACAATGGATAATTGGTTTCTGAAAATGAGACACAGAGTAAATCAGCCGAACATCCTTAGGTAGCTGTGTGTGTGTGTATCCTGTACTTGTTTTTCCACACATTCGCCTAACCCCCAGTGGAAACGAGTGATGGACAGAGAGGAAGTGAGGGAGGGAGCGCTATTATGGGATGGTTGTGTCCCCGTGACAGCAATGAAAAGTTGGAGCTGTAAGTGATCACCAGGAAGGCAACACTCTCCCGCAGTGCCATCTAGTGGATGTGCACACACAAACACACACACACACATTTGTTTTTATGACTTTGTGGGGACCTCCCATTAATTTCTATGGGTATAACTCTAACCCTAACTATGAGAGCCCTAACTCATACCCAGCCCGAACCTTAACCAACAGAAACCAAACAAAATTCAAGACTTTTGGCTCCTTTAGTTTTTTTATTGTATTCACAGATTTTTGTAAAATTGAGTTTTCCATTGTGGGGACCGTAAAAATTTCCCTACAAGGTAAACATAACAGGTTTTTATCACATTGTGGGGACATTTGGTCCTCACAGTGTTATATAAACATTGTCCACACACACACACACACACACACACGTCACCTCAGATCACTCATCTGCAAAAAATTATCAGATAAAGTGACTGCCAGAGGAGGTGATGCGACGTGTGTTTGTGTGTGTGTGTGTGTGTGTGACTTTCATTAATCAGTGCCTTCAGTGTTCTGGGAGCATCAGCAGGCCTTTGAATGCTAACTCACACATGCGCACACACACACACACATCTGTCAGCACTAGGTCATGTAACAATGATGTTACCGCAGTCCCATGAAAGTTGATGTCTGACAGCATGACGCTGATGTGAAGAAGCTCTAAAAGACCTCAAAGCTTCCACAAAACATACACACACACGCTTTGTGTCCTGATCGTGGAAGTGAGCTCTTCGTAGACGTCTGAGGATGAAAGTGTCAGAGACGCAGACAGGAAGTGACAGCTGTGAAGTGAAGTGACACTTATCACATCATCAGCAGGTGTGTGTCACGATACGACAAAACCAATAATGAAAAACTCAAAAATAAAATTTTTCTTTCCACACCCTTGTCGTTCTTCTTCCTCTTCTGTATCACACCATCATTATTTTCTTTTGTTCATTTTTAGTCTCTATCTATTCCATAATCATCAGCTGCCTCATACATGATATTATTTCACCTTTCACCCCTTCTGGATACCATCAGGATGTTTACCCTGACTGCTCAGTCTGTGTGTGTGTGTGTGTGTGTGTGTGTGTGTGTGTGTGTGTGGTTGGTTTATCCCAAATCTCACCAGGTCTCTGTTTCACACTGAGCAGAAACGCAGACTCGTCCATCTTTGGTGTACAAATCCTCCAGAAGTCATCAGGGAATTATAAACGGCTCTTATTCTCCATCATTCAGCAGAGCGCAATTTGAAGGGACTCCGCTTTCGGCTTTGAGCCGTCTCGCTCTGACTTCACTGACGGGCAGCACTAACCAAATAATGTCATTTAATAAACGACATTCAGCTCTAAAGCTCACCGCTTCAGACAGCCTGGAGAAAGAGATCCACATCTGAAGCGCACCAATATAAATATAGGAAACGCTCACAATTCTGACTTTGATCTTTTCTCAGCCTTTCCACAGAAAGAATATTTTATACAGTATATAATATAACTTACTGTGTGTGTGATGAAGCAGTCACGGTGAACCCTAACCCTAACAACAAGCTTTCCCTCTGAGTGCTACAAGGCGCTGACCCTGGACACTCCTTCCATACATGTTACACAAAAACACTTCTCCTTACAGAAAACATCACCACATTGATTAAACGATTACACACGTTTTCTATTCCGTGATCCGTCATGGCGGCACGCACAGACTCAGCGGCTCCTCCAGGTCCGCTGGAAAGTGCATGTTATCGTTGTTGTTGTGTTCGTCACGTTAAGGTATGATCGAGAGACACTGCTGACCGTAAAGTGCAATCATGAAAAGACTGCGTTAGAGTACAGACTTCTCGTTATGAGAGAGGAGCTGCACGGCCTGTCATGCTTTTTCCAGCAAACAGAGAAGTACTGAAATGTAGTAACGGAAGCAGCTCAGAGTCTGGCCAGAGGGTGCAACCTCAGTACTTCAGGACTGTTTTGCAAACACCAATTGGAGCATTTTCAGAGAAGCTGCCGCAGATGACAATCTCCACGTTGATTTTGATGTCTGTAATTGGCTATATAGAGAAGTGCATGGGTGATGTCACAGTCATGAAAACCTTCACAATTTGGGTGAATTAGAAGCTGTGGATGACATCAGATGTCAAGAGAAGGCTGAAAAACAGGGATCATGCCTTCAGACCGGGGGACAAAGTAGCCTTCAGGCTGGCAAGTACTGACTTCTCTCGAGCCATCAAGAAGGCTAAGCTGGCATACACAGAAAAAACTGAGGGCAAATTTTGTGACACCAGACGATGCATGAGGCAGGGGACCCAGGCCATAACTGACTATAAATATAAATAACACCACCACAGGTTGAGGTCACTGATGTCTCCCTGCCTGACAGGCTGAATGAGTTCTATGGCAAGTTTGAGGCTCTGAATCAGAAAACAACCCCCAGATGGTGAGTATTCGCTTTGACAGTGTACAGCTGATGTAAGGAGGACACTAGGCAGAGTCAACCCACATAAAGCTGCGGTACATGATAACATACCTGGTCAGGTGTTCAAAGACTGTGCTGCTGAGTTAGCAGATGTTTTTACAGACGTCTTCAACATCTCTCTCCATCAGACCGTCATACCTATACAACTTAAGACTGCCACCATCGTCCCATGAAAACACCTGTAACCTGCCTCAATGACCTGTGGCCTGTAGCACTGACCTCTGTCATAATGAAGTGCTTCGAATAACTTGTCATGGGTCACATCAAAACTAGCCTCTAACCCTCATTGGACGCCTTACAGTTGGTGCATCATGCCAACCGGTCCACAGGTGACGCCTGTACACATCATCCTATTCGACCTGGAGAAAAAGTACAGCTATGAGAAGATTTCATTTTATGACTTCACTTCAACCGTTAATACAATCATCCCACAGCAGCTAATAGTGCAGTCTTCTCTTCTCGGATCAAACACCTCACTTTCTAACTGGATCTACTTGTCAGAAGCGTGTTGGCACGGAGCACAGGGGTCCTCAGGGATGCATGCTCAGTCCATTGCTCTTTACTCTACTAACATGTGACTGTACCGAAAAATCCGGCACAAATCAACTCATTCAGTTAGCTGACGATACAACAGTAGTGGACTCATCGGTAATGAAAACAAAACACCTTTCTGAGCCGGTGTGGAGACAACAATCTGTACCTCCCGTAATGTCAACAAGACAAAAAAGCTGATTGCGGACTTCAAAACATCTCTGACTGGACGTCCCCCACTGCACATCAGTGGCTCCTCTGTGGACGCACAATACCACACACCTGGGCAAGAAGGCTCAGCAGAGAATGCGCTTCCTTAGGACGCTAAAGTGAGTGAGAACCCCCCATCTCATCCTCACCACCTTCTACAGGGGTAATTTTGAGAGCCGCATCACATCTTGCTACGGAAACTGAAGTGTGTCTTGCGGGAAGACCCTGCAACGTGTTGTAAGGGTGGCTGAGGGGGTTATCGGGGTCTCACTCCCCTCCACTGAGGGCATTTTTAAGGGCAGGTGCAAGAAGAAAGCCCTCTGCGTTGTGAGAGACTCCTCACACCTCTCTCATGGACTGTTTGATCTCTTGCCATCTGGCAGGAGACGTCTCTCCATAAAATCAGGAACACCCAGAATGTTCAATAGCTTCTTTCCACAGGCAGTCAGACTTTTATTTTATCATATTTTATTGTTTTTGACTATTTAACATTTTTAACTCGGGTATTAGTTGCACTTCATGAATTTAGCACTGATCGTCCTTATTCCTTTGTTTTGTGGTTTTCCCTTTTTTGCTCATTTTCTGGTCCTGAGAAACTCAATTCATTCACACTGTTTTTAAGATATGGCTGCAATGACAAACTGATGTTGAACTTGTTTATTATCAGTGGAGTATTCGCCGTACAGGTCTCTGTGAATGAGCTGTTACTATAGAAACGTACTGTCCACTACCGAGAACTAATCAACACCTTATGACCAATCAGAATCCAGAACATCTCGGTGGTATAATTATTGTTAATAAACATTTCATAAGGCCGGTCATACCCTGTTGTTGCTGAACATGTAATTACTTTATTTCATGGACCATATTTTTGTGTGTCGTGTCCTGATGTCAGAATGTAATGAACTCATATTAAAAGAAATCAGATCTGACCAACCAATGAAGGTGGAGATCCAGATCTGAGAACATGAAATAACCCGGAGTAAACAGGCTCTGAGAGCAGGTGAAGATGGAGAATGCAGATGTACTTTGGTCATAAGACACCTCCAGAGAGACAGAGATGGAGATGAGGACGTGTGAAATCTCAGTAGCAATACGTGCTAAGTTAATAAAAGGTCTCTCTGTCTGCTCCAGCCTGTTTGTACTCACAGTGAGGCTCTGTGCTAAATAATATGTTTGGATTATCCTAATGGGACACGGACGTCAAGAGGAAGTGTGAACAATCCACACAGCGTAGCGGCTAATCGGCTGCAAAAACAGCCTCCGCGGGTGCTCCGGGTTTTGACGTCACACCTTTCTGTTTCCTATAAGGGTCAGTATGGCTACAATGGAGTCGAAAGCTCGAGGTTCAGCATTTTAAAACGGTTCCCTGACTGCGTCTGTCTTTCATTTCACAGAAGGGGGGATTAAAGAACTTGTTTTTTTCCTACTACTGGATAAATAATAAATTGTGTATGGAGATCTGACCTGATACAGGAGTGTTCCGCTACACATAACGCTGACATGGTAAAGTCTTCTATACGGAGAAATGATCATAAAATTATGACATGTCGTTATCTAATAAATAAAAATTCTAAAGGTTGCTGTGGTGTAATATAGAGAAATCAAACACTCACTGATGTGCAGTTACAGGAAACTAATCAACATCGTGGTAACAGAAACTGGTAGCTTCTTCCATCACTCAGAGTTTCACTACAACACACACACACACACACACACACACACACACACACACACGGCTGGTTGAAAGTTGAGAAGCTCAGATTAAATCGCGAATCCAACATGGCGACTGCGGCTGATTTAATAAGCGCACATGCAGCCACGGGCCTTTATTACACACTGAGAGCTGATAGGAGCCGAGCCGAGCCACGGCGCTGATGAAAGCCACTGATTTCACCGAACACCGCTGCTGCACTGATAAACGCTGTGATTAGCGCTGTGAAGAACACGTTTGTTGTCATTCTCAATGTTCGTTATTGCCATTTTGCCAATTAACCCATTACGCCGATTAAATTCGGGGCAGATCTGATGGAAACGAAATGACCCGACACGTTTCCTGAGCGTCTCCATGAGCTAGCATGACTGTAACGCTTTGCCTGATTTACTAGCTCCTGTATGCGACAGTGCTAATCTCAGATGTTTTCGTTAACCCTGTTTTTATCTTCTTTCCTCTTTCTCGCACTCTGCCGGCTCTTCCTTCCTCGCTGTGACGATAACAAATGGAAGTCATTTACACATGAAAGCACAAATCAGAACAGATATGCTGACACCAACACAAAGCACTGAAGAAATAAATAAAGAGAGAAGGGCGATAATGGCGCGCTAATTACACTGTTAGCCTAGCCTAGCATTTGCTCTGTCCCCTCTGCTTTACCTTACAGACTCAGGCCAACAGAACATCACAGCACATTAGTGCTACAGCTAATATAGATAAATAAATACTATTAGTGTATAATGTGCTAGCAGAGTTAGCTAGAAGGTTTCTCCAATCTAACACACTCGCCAAGTCAGTCCTAGCCTTGCTAACTCTCACAGTGTGCACTGATGATGATGATGATGATGAATACAAAGAGGCAGAATACAGAGAAATAAGCTGATGGAAAACGATGAAAGATGGCGATGAGGGCGATGAAGGAGAAAATGATGTTTTTGAAGCAGAAGAAGATTGTAGTGAAGTGGATGGTGGAAGTGATGAAGGGAAACGAATCATCATCACCGCCTTCCATTTTTCCTTCATCATGATGAAGATGATGATGATGTTCAGGGTGCTATGTGAGGAGGAGGAGGTGATGAAGATGCTCTCTAACCATCCTGGGGGGAAAAAATGCTGTGATCATGGCAACCGCCAAGAAGAGCACTGATGAACACTCTTCTTCTTCTTCTTCCTCCTTCTCATCCCCCTCTCTGTAGTAATACATCTCGCTCTCCGTCTCTCTCACTCTCTATCTCAGTGGTGAGATGTTTCGCATAGAAAACAAAACCCTACCTCTGTTTGTCGTGCTAAGAAAACATTAATTGTGCCGTTAATACATCCCTGTGCCATGCCGTTGCTTTGCTACTCTAACGTGTGCACCTGTACTATGTTCAACTCTTCACTCAACTCTCATTAGCTTGTCCCTGTTGTCTCTTTTGCTCTTTTCAATTCTTTTGAGCAATTTTGATTATAATTCACCAAGTGTGTATACACACACACACATCCACGCTACATTTTGTGCTTTAATTATATCAGGTTTAATATTTTAAATCTAGCTGCGAGTCGGCCTGGGAAATTTTCCATAACTTATTTAGGATGTACATTTTATGGCGCGTCACATGATGATGTTTATCACTAATTATTATTCGGTGAAAATGCGGAGGATTTGTCACCTAACGGAGCTTCGGATTGCGGCAGAACGCTGACTACATACGTGCGTGTGTGTGTGTGTGTACACTGAAGTACTCACTCCTCTGATCTTCAAGAGCTCACACACTCTCAGCCAGACTCCAACCTCTCAGACAGGCTTCACATATCCAGTCCAGCATGCAGAGAGCACTTACACACACACACACACTCACAACCACAAGCACACACATACTCACATGTACACACATACATGCATGTACTCACACACACACACACACACACACACACACTTCAGGCTGACTCCAATAGCTAAAAGATATGACTTCTTCTTCTCAGCTCTGTGAGTATTTAACCAAATCTGAGTGAGAGGTGAGGGGTGTTAATGTGTATAAAAGCGAGATACAAGAAATAGTGTGTGTGCACGTGTGTGTGTGTGTGTGTGTGTGTGTGTGTGTGTGTGTGTGTGTGTGTGTGTGTGTGTGTGTGTG
>JAQQZX010088043.1:0-11547 GCA_030068355.1 Notoglanidium maculatum | reverse complement strand
AACGTACATTGAACACTGACACCAGATTCATCTGTTGCAAAAATACAAATACATAAATTCCAATACCCATATTTCAGGGGTCCCTACATAAGGACCAGCCAAAAGCTGACCTGCAGAATGATCTGTTGGAGATGCTACACAGCCTCGGGTTGCTACTGAAACCAAGCCTCGAGACCACGGCATCACCTGATGCCAGTGGTCGAGGGATGGTCCACTGTAGGCTGTGTGTGAGGAAGAGGAAATGCGGCAAACGGGCGCGTGCTCTTTCTAGGCTAAGCGCTAATTCCAGCCAGCCGGCTCTTCCATCCATTCTGCTCTCCAATGTCTGCTCCCCAGACAATAAACTACCCAGCGGACTGCCCAGTACCAGTTTAGAGATTGACGTGTCTGTGTTTCTCACAGAGACATGGGTCGGTGACAGAGTTCTGGATGCTTCCATGCCGACAGAAATGCAGCTCTGTGCAGTAAGCCTCACAGTGGTGGCTTGTGTATCTCTATCAACAAGGAGTGGTGCAAGAACTCTGTGCTACTGTCTAGTTACTGCTCATCACTTGTGGAGTTTGTGACTGTTAGATGCAGACCATTTTATTTACCACAGGAATTTACTGCCGTGCTCATTGTCCGAGTGTACATTCCCCCCAGTGCTAATGCTAAAGAGTCACTCTGTGAGCTGTACAGAGCTATTTATGAAATGCAGAATGCACACCCTGATGGACTGTTTATTGTCTCTAGTAATTTCAACCATGCAAATCTCAAAAGTCAGTGCTCCCAAAATTCCATCTGACTTTGCAACGAGAGGAGCATACACACTGGGTCTTGTATACACAACCATTCCCGGCACGTACCGTGTGGAGCCCCGCCCCCACCTTGGCTACTCAGACCACATCTCTGTCATTCTAATCCCAGCATACTGACCGCTCGTCAGACACTCCAAACCGGTTCTGAAGCAGGTGAGAACCTGGCCAGCAGGAGCCATCTCTGCTCTTTGGGATTGTTTTGAGCACACAGACTGGGATATGTTCAGGGATGCTGCAACCAAGGTCACCAGGTGCTGCATCTGTCACAGTGATGAGAGGAAAACTCTTCGCAGATTTAAACCATGGAAGGCTGCTGGACCAGATAACATCCCTAGGAGAGTGCTCAGAGAAGGAGACCAGCTGGCAGATGTTCTCACTGACATCTTCAACATCTCCCTGAGCACCGCTGTCATTCTGAAGTGCTTCAAAGCAGGCACCATCGTTCCCGTGCCAAAGACGTCCTCAGTGTTCTTCCTCAATGACTACCATTCTGCTGCAATCACACTCAACACAATGAAGCACTTTGAAAGGCTCATCATTAGGCACATTAGGGTTAGGGTTAGACCATGCTGCCTCCCTCACTAAACCCCCTGCAGTTCACCTATCACCCCAACCGGTCTACAGACAATGCCATTGCCACCACCCTACATCACGATGGTAGAACAATTCCTGCGGGGCCTACTGATGGAAGAACAACACACCGTGGGGATGGCTGCTCCCTCCACCATCTGTGAGCTTATAGAAGTGTAAGAGATAGCCCTCGTGATGTTGGAGATGGAAAGAAGCCATCTGCCTTCTGGGGGAAGTGAGCTTCCCTATATGCTGAGCCATCCACTGGTGTCCCGATACTGCCCCTCACCAAGACCTACCATCCCAAGAACTACACCAGCCACTCAAGACGTCTCTATGCTGACAGAGCTGGAGCAAACCCGGCAGCAGAAACCATGGCTAGCCGCCTGCACAGTTCACGTCGCACCACCCCCAGGAACCCCTGCTAATCTGTTGCAGCTGGAGGGATGCTCTATCTCAGCTTTCCTGGACACAGGAAGTATGATCACCCTAGTGCGGCCCATTACCAGTGGACTTCTACTCTGAAGACCGACTCCAGGTGACCTGTGTGCACAGGGATGTGTGGGAGGTGCTGGCTACAGAGATCTGTTTAGGGCACCAGTGAGGTGAGTGGCCAGTAACTGCAGGACTAATCAAAAGTCTCCCTGTCCCTCTCCTTATAGGTAGAGATTGGCCCAGCCTCCAGGCCTACTGAAGGAGGAGAAACCAGCTCAGGACACAGCCTGGCAAAAGAGACTGACCCACCAAAGGTCCAGTGCAGTGCCGACCACAGCCCTCCTAGGCCTAGGCCTAGGCCAGAGCTGAAGGTGAGTCCCCCTTCCACACTAACCCTCTTGT
Organism: Notoglanidium maculatum; assembly: GCA_030068355.1. Lineage (NCBI taxonomy): Eukaryota > Metazoa > Chordata > Actinopteri > Siluriformes > Auchenoglanididae > Notoglanidium > Notoglanidium maculatum. The sequence goes on along the minus strand of JAQQZX010088043.1, from coordinate 9,343 downwards.
GTGTTGAGTCAAAAGTTAACCCGTGAGGAGAATTTCAGAAGGAGGAAGATAAGAAGAAGGAAGGTTCACCCATTTGAACTCCTGTTTGGACAGTGACCCCGGGGCATGCTGGATGTTGCCAAGGAGGCCTGAGAAACACAGTCTTTACTGTTCCACTCCATCATAGAGAATGTACAAAATATGCAGGAGCGCATCGAACGAGTGAGTCCCCTAATCAGGGAGTACATCGAAGCTGCCCAAAAGGAGGAAGAAACAGTATACAACTGACGGGTGAGCCCAGGGAGTTCAAACACAGAAACAAAGTGCTACCCTGCCCTCAGCACCTCCTGTAAATTTCTGGCTCATTGGCAAGGCCCCTACACTGTGGTGGAGAGTAGGATGGTTAACTACCTGCAGCAGCAAGGTAAGAGAACAGAAATACAGCCCTATCATGTTAATTTAAAACAGTGGAGAGAGCCTGGTCCTGAACTGTTGGCTGGTGTTATTTGTGTTTCAGGTCCAGAAGAGTTGATCGGAGTGGTTCCCGACCTCACCCCTGCACAGCAACAAGATCTGGTTGAACTGGAGGCCCAATATCAGAACATTTACTCCAAGGAGACCGGGCAGACAAATATTGTGCAAGATCACATCCAAACCCCACCTGGAGTAATTATACAGCAGCAACCTTACCAAGTGCCAGAGGCCTGGCGTCAAGCTATTGAGGCCAAAGTGGCACAAATGCTGAAAGACGGAATCACCAAGGAGTCCTCCAGCCCCTGGTCCAGCCCCATAGTTGTCATGCCCAAGCCCGATGGTAGCATCTGCCTATGCAACAATTTCCATGAACTTAACAAGGTCTCGGAGTTCGACAGCTATCCCAGGGTGGACGAGCTTGTTGAGCAGCTAATGAGGCTTGGTTGATCTCCACTCTGGACCTCACAAAAGGGTACTGGCAGATTCCACTATCCCCAGCATCCAAGCCCAAGACAGTTTTGAGCACCCCACTGGACACTGGCAATACCAAGTCCTCCCCTTCGGCCTACATGGAGCTCCAGCAATGTTCCAATGACCCATGAATATCATCCTCTGGCCCCCCAGAGCTGCTGCCTACCTTGGCGATGTCGTCATCCATTTCTCCACCTGGAATGATCATATCTACCACCTGTGATGAGTTTTCAAAGAGCTACGGATGGCTGGGCTCACGGCTAACCCGCGAAAATGCCATCTGGGGCTGATGTAGGCACAGTACCTGGGCTACGAGATCAGCAGGGACCTCCTAAAACCACAGGACCACAAGGTGGAAGCAGTACAGCAGTTCCCACAGCCCTCCACAAAAAAATATGTACGTGCCTTTTTAGGGCTGGCTAGATATTACTACCATTTCGTGCCTAACTTTGTCTCTTTAGCTATCTCCCTCTCAGATCTCACCACGATGGGAGAGCCAGAAGCCATCCACTGGACCCCAGAAGCAGAGACAGCATTGAAGATTGCACTGAAGACGGCACTGAACACAGCCCTTACCACTGCACCGGTACTCAGGAACCTAGGGTTAGACAGACACCTTGGAGACTGGAGTGGTGTTTGCACAAGACTTTGATGGATAGGAGCATCCCATTGTCTATATCAGTGGAAAACTCACCCGGCCAAACAGTGCTACACAGCAATCGAGATGGATGCACCCTGGCCATCAAGTGGGCAGTGGAGGAGCTACAATACTCAACATCTGCCTGAGCACTGTTGTTGTCCCGAAGTGCTTCAAAGCCAGCACCATCATTCCCATGACAAAGTCCTCACTGTCCTGCCTCATTGACTATTGTCCCGTTGCACTCACACCTATCACAATAATGTGCTTAAAGAAGCTCATCATGAGGCACATCAAGACCCTGCTGCCTCCCTCACGGGACCCATTGGAGTTCACCTATCGCCCCAAACGGTCCATACATGATACCATTGCCACCACCTTACATCTGGCCCTCACCCACCTGGACAACAAGGACACATATGAGAGGAGGTGCAGCAGCTAATGGACTGGTACAAAGTCAGCAACCTGTCTCTGAACATGGACAAAACAAAAGAGATGATTGTTGACTTCAGAAGACCATGGAATGACCACTCTCTACTGAACATCAAAGGATCCTCTGTGGAGATTGTCAAGAGCACCAAATCTTTGGTGTTCACCTGGTGGAGAACCTCTTCTGGTCCCTCAACAACACCTCCATAGACAAAAATGCCCAGCAGCATCTCTACTTCCTACAAAGGCTGAGGAAAGCCCATCCTCACCACCTTCTAGAGAGGGATTATCAAGAGTATTCTGAGCATTATATCATACAGCAAGACCCTACAGCGGATAGTGTGAACAGCTGAGAAGATCATCTGAGTTTCTCTTCCCTCCATCACAGACATTCACCACATGTGCTGCAGCCGCAAAGCCACCAACATTGTGGATGACCTCACACTCCCCACATACAAACTCTTTTCCCTCCTGCCATCTGGCTAGAGGTACCTAAGCATTCGGGCTCTCACTGCCAGACTGTGTAACAGATTCTTTCTACAAGCCTTCATACTCCTGAACTCTCAGAGTCTGGATTGACACACACACAAATGAATATATTCAACTACCTCTGCAATTTTTGCACATGTATGTCACTGCTTAGAACTTATAGGACTTAGATTATCTTGACTTGTGATGTCTGCACTGTCTGAAGTGTTTGCACTTTATGTAGTCTAGGTTGTCTTTACAATGTTTGCACATTTTCACACATGCACGTTATGTAGTCTCATGTTGTCTTTTATTGCACACGTGCACTTTTGTAATTCCGTGTTGTCCAAAATGTAGCAGCATGGTCCTGTAGGAATGTCTAATTTCACTATGTACTGTAACATCTGTATATGGCTGAAATGATATTAAAAGCCATGTGATTTGATGTGACTTGATTTGATTTGATAATCTGAAGTCATCCAGATGAGGATGGGTTCCCTTTAGAGTCTGGTTCTTCTCAAGGTTTCTTCTCATGTCATCTAAGAAAGTTTTTATTCATATTCCGTTACCTCTGGCTTGCTCATTAGGGATAATTTTAAATTTGTATTAAGATATCTGTAAAATCTATTTGTGACAATGTCCATTATTAAAAGTGCTATAGAAATAAAATTGATTGACAAAACACAAAAGCACAGATCTCATTGTATTTAATTTTATCCTCAGGATAAAAAGCAAAAGTCTTTGATATGAGAATAAAAGTCTGTGTTTACACCTGAACATTTCCTGAGACTCTGAACTGAATCCTGATTAGATTTTAAACAAGACTGAAACCTGATTGGTTCATTACACATTAATATGCAAGTTAGATCATTACCATCCAAGACCAACTTCCTGTGAGTGATTTGAGTTATGTTATGCATAAAATGATGCAAAAAGTTTTTGATTTTTGTGTCATGTTTACTCAATGCACTGGCTGCCAGGCAGTATGTGTGTTACCTAGTGGGACAGATTTTGGCTGTTATATGTGTCATTGACGACATGTTTACAATGTTATAATATAGATAAAATGTGTTTCAGACCCCAGATTTAGTTTAAATGATACAATTTAGGCTTATTTTTAAATGTATGCATTTACACTTCATATGGATATTCTCCATTTAGATATATTCCTGGTAATAAAAGTACATTAATACTACCAAGTGTAAATGGGTCTTAGTGTCCTCATATTGTCCTTTAAATGAGCAAAATAAATCTTAAATGAACACAGGGGCTTTATCGTGTTGTGCCTTGAAACCGATCATTAAAACTTCAATATCAATTCTAAAGGTCAGCAATGAAAAGAGCAGCACTGCAGTAAAGTAATAATCTGCTCCTCATGTGTAGTGTTTATGTTCAGCCTTCCCCCAAAACACACACACACACTCACACACACATAGAAGTACTTTTCATTTTTATTCACCATTAGAAGAAATGCAAAGTTCAGGATGAGATGGTTCATAGAAGTTTTTATTTATCACAAGTAGATTACAGCATAGTGAAATTCTTTTCTTGGCATATCCTAGCTTGTTAGAAAGTTTGGGTCAGAGCACAGGGTCAGAGAGAGTTAAGGGCCTCGTTCAGGGGCTCAACAGTCTGATCTGTAATCCAGATGAGCCACCAAGAGCATTATGAATAAATATAACATGAAAAGAAATTCACTGTGTACAAAAAGATACAAGCTGAAGTTCTTAGCTAATATTAGCTTTGTCTTGATTGGTCCCTCAGTCATGATCTCAAAACAATCTTGATTTACTACAAACTACACAACAAAGCATTTTAATTATCAAGAATTTAATGAACAAACCTCAGTCCTGACATTAATTTAGACACAGAATGCACCTTTAAACATTCTGATCAATAAACAAGCTGCTATAGTGCAGGACAATCTGATCTGCAGTTAAATCTGTTCTAAATTGTTCATTCTAACTGAATTATTGAGATCTGAATCCTGTAAATCTTTCAGACAGCTCTAGTCTTGGCATAATCTCATTTTCAAACACATCAATATCGCAAACCCAATTTCAGCTTCATAACACACTGAGATCATCACACACTCCTCATGGCTGCAGAGATCAAATGCCAATCTAGTCATTTCCAAGTCAAAGCTGCTCAGAAGTTCACTAGATTCACGTGCTAAAAAACACCTCATATATTATATTTAAATCCTGATATCTAATTTTAGAAAGTTGCATGTTAAACATCTCACAGCATGCTCCTTTCTATCTGTTTGTCAGATATTCTACATGTACATGTTAGACTGGATGAAGAATAGCATCAGCTTCAGTCAAAGAAGATTAGACTAAAACTTCTCATTGATTTTTCTAAATATAACTCAATGGCATCATCAGGCACACCTTCACTTGGACAATTTTACATTTGTGAGAGAGAAATCATAATCTTGTTTTAAAAAACTACCAAAAGCCTGCAGAACTTTCAGATCAGACTGTCAAATACATCGCTCCCCAGCAGGGGGCAGAGTTGTGGGCACGTCACAGAAGTGTGTGGTTGAGTATGGTGGGAAATTCCTACAGATTTGTGTGTCATAATGTCCAGCTGAATGTTCTGAACATACCTGCGTCATATATTCCTGTGGCTCTACTAAATACATTTCATTATTTAAACCACCTTTTTTTCAAAATTTAGAAACATTAAGAAGTCTTCAGTTGTCCCTCTAAAGGAACCCCTAAAGGTTCTGTGTAGAATTCTACAACAAAGTGTTTTCCTATCAGAAGGTATTTTCATGACTTTGTTTAAAATCTAAGAACTCTTAATTATCCAAAGAACCCTTGAAAGAACCTTTCAGCCTTCCAATACGTTCCATTTCTGATAAAAACTCAGTTATCGGGTTCAAAATAGAATAGCTTAAATTATCTGAAGAACCCATAGAAAAAAACTTTTTTCAAAAGAGTATTTCCTATCTGAAATGTTCCATGTATAACCCTTTTATTCTTGGTTTATTCTTAATACCTAGAACCTGTCAGGTGTATAACATAGAGCTATCATGGTACTTGTATAGTCTTAAAAAGAATGTTTCTCTTACTAAGATAAAGGTAAGCTGCCTAAAAGGGTTTGCTTGAAATAGATAGGAAACCACTTTTTCCCAGATAGAAACTACTCTCTTGTAGGGTTGTTGTACAGTTAGGTTCATAAGTATTTTGGCATAGTTGCAACTTTTATAAATTTCTCTCTGTATACCACCACAATGGATATGAAATTAAGCAATAAAGTTGTAACAGAAGTATAAACTTTCAGCTTTAATTTAATGGGTTTGACAAAGAGATTACATTAAGTTTCAGAAGTTACATTCATTTTTCACAGACTCGCCCCATTTTCAGAAGCTCAAAAGTAATTGGGCATGTTACTCACAAGTAGTTTCATGGACAGTTATGGTCTGTTTCCTCATTATTTCATGACAAATTAAGGAGATAAAAGGTATATAAAATTTGTATTTGGTCCAAAGAGGTGTCGATGCAAATGAAGGACACCATCTTCAGGCTGAGAAAACAAAGCAGACTTTTCAAAAAATAGCAGAAACTTTAGAAGTGGCCAAATCAACAATTAGGCATATTCTTAAAAAGAAGGAATGCACTGGTGAGCTCAGCAACAGAAAAAGGCCTGTAAGACCACAGAAGACAACTAAAGTGGATGATCATAGAATTCTTTCCTTGGCAAAAAAAAAAAAACTTCACAACATCCAGCTAAGGCAAGAACACTCTCGAGGCGGTAGGAGTATCAGTGTCAAAGTCGCAAGAGATGCCTTCATAAATATAAATACCGAGGATTTACCTTATGATGCAAACCATGATCCAGGGCCCATTTTCCAAAGCATACCACATCATCTGTCAAACATGGTGGACATGGGCATGTGTGGCTGCCAGTGGAACTGGGTGACTGGTGTTTATTGATTATGTCAGACTTCTGCTCCAATAATCAAAGTGACTGGGCACGCTTTCTGCCATAGGTGGAGTATGCCCAGAACTTTCTCTGGTATTCTGCCACTCGACTCATAGCCTTTCAGTGCATTCTAGGAAACCAACATCCTCTGTTCCCAGGAAATGCGAATTCTACTGAATCTCCAGCTGTAGATGAAGTTTCAGTGGCGTGAGGAAGTGTGGGAACAAACACATCAGTGGGCTGGTGTCAATAAGTGCTATGCAGACAGACAGCAGAGAGAGGCTTCTCAATACAAACCAGTAGATAGAGTGTGGTTCTCTACACAGAACAACAAAAGACTACCAGGCTGCAAGAAACTCAATGCCAGGTATATTGGTATGTTCAGAATCGATAGTGCCATGCCCTATCGATTATACATGCCCAGTTACTGCAGAATCTCTCCCTCGTACCATGTATCTCAGATTAAATGTGTCATTCCTGGCCCCCTGCATGCAGAATTACAACCAGCCTCTTCTCCAGAGACCCTTGCCATAGACGGTCAACCCGCATATACAGTCAAGTCTATTGTATTCTCTTAACGGAGGGGCAGGAGGCTCCAATACCTGATGGACTGGGAGATTTATGGACCTGAGGAACAATGCTGCATCCCCTCTCAGGACATTCTTGACCCCATTAAAGACTTTCATCAACTACTCCCTGAACAGCCTCATCCATGTCCAAGGGGACACCCTCAAAAGTCCTCTGCTCCCAGAGTGAGCTCCTTGGGGATAGGGTTCTATCACGTATGCACCTGATCGCCCTGCACAATCTGCACCTAATATTCCAGCTCAACACTCTCAACAAGGTGATTAAAACTCTATTTTAATGTCTATTACACACACACACAAAGGACTCCTTTTTGAGGAGTTCATTCACAAACACAGTTTGTGAAGCAATAGTTGAGCTCCTGTTTGTGACACTAGTACCAAGTCTTACATTACTCATCTTTGCTTTACTGTGCATGACCTGTTTTGTTTATCTGATTCTTGGTTTCTGATTCTCTGCCTTGTCCTTATCTGTGTGTTTGCCTACGAGTTTTGACCTTTTTGCCTGCTTTTGGATTACGTCTCTGTCTGTGCCTACCCTAGTTTGTTCGTCTGATCATGTGACCTGTGCAAGTTTATGGACTTTGATCTCTGCCTTGTGATTATGTACTTCTGCTTGGATTATTTCAATAACAGAACTGATTCTGCACCTGCATTCTCACCTGAGCCTGTTTACATGACACAACCATTGGGGTCCAAGCCATTATTATTATTATTATTATTATTATTATTATTATTATTATTATTATTGTTGTTGTTGTTGTTGTTGTTTTTAATAATAATAACAAAAATAACATTGTAACCCTCAGCCAAATAAAATAACAGATTGTCGAGAAGTTTAAGCATGTTTCATTTGTGTTCAGTGTAAATGGTGGTGTTTTAAGCAGATGGTGGTGGGTGTGATACTTTATCTGTTCACCCTGCTCCTAAACTCTGCTTCCTCTTTCTGCGGGTGTGTGGGCACAAAAACTCTGGCAGGAAAAAACAGGAAATAAATAATAAACACCAGCGCACAGTGTGTATCCGAGACGACTTGCCAGACACTAGAAATGTTGAGGTTAATGTAGCCATAAATAAATAACGCAGTCATACATAATTAATATTTCTACACAGTGTGGGGAAGAACTCATCAGTGTGAGGATGTGGACACAAAGAGAAAGAGAGAGAGAGAGAGAGAGAGAGAGAGAGAGAGAGAGAGAGAGAAACAAATAAAAGATAATTGCAAAGCAGAAAAAGAGGAAAAAATAAAATCCCTCCAGAGCTTTAAGATCTTATAATCAGCTACTTTTAACATTTCCATGGACTCTGAAGTTCAAAGGTGACCATGTATTTTCTATCACAGTGCAAAGATTATAGAACAGCTCACCTTTGTCAGTAATTTACTCCCCACTGTAAACAAATTACAATCCAAATTAAAAATGTATTCATTCTCCCACCCATTTGAATGTCTTTAAAGTCTGTAATATTGGGTCTTCTGTTTTTGTTCCGTGGTTTTATCTGTTATTTTGACTTTTAATGTTTTAATTCTCTTTTGATTTACTGCTTGTTTCATTTACTACTAGTTTTATTCTTTTTCACTTTTTTTCTTATTTATTTGTGATTTATTTCACTATTGTTTGTATTTAGCTGATGTACAGCACTTTGACATCTTTTAAACATTACTTATATATGAAGGTGACTTGACTTGACACTATACACACACAACATAGTATATGCACACCAAACACAACACATTATACACATGACACATCTTATTAAAAAAAACAGACTATATGCACACCAAATACAACTCACTACAGAACTCAGGAGAATGTCCTGTAGGATGCTGTAGAGAAATAAATTAAGTTATTTAATTATTCATGATGTGAAGTACTGAAATTAAAACTGTCACTTCCATCCATCAAAGCCAGAGGGTGGGTCCATGGCCAGCTCTGTTCCTGATTTATAGCACTGAGATGTCATTATCCATTTTGTGTGTGTGTTTCAGTGCACCAGCCAATGACATTGAAATGGGGGTGGGGGTTACAGCTGAGAGCAGTACAGTGTTTTCTGATTGGCTGAGAACAGTATGATGTGTTATGATTGGCTGAAAGCAGTATGGCGTATGACTGGAGACATTGCACTGAGAGATCTAGGCTTAGAGTTCTGTAAATTTTTAAAAGACTAAAGAATTTAAAGTGATCAAAGTGAAAAGAAATTACTTTAGAGAAATTCTTATTGCCAAAGCGCTGCTCTGTGTACTCTAATCTCAGTGACTCACCTCCTAGAAACACTCAGGCTGAGATTATCGATCACACTGTGTGTGTGTGTGTGTGTGTGTGTGTGTGTGTGTGTGTGTGTGTGTGTGTGTGTGTGTGTGTGTGTGTGT
>JAQQZX010088002.1:0-11548 GCA_030068355.1 Notoglanidium maculatum | reverse complement strand
TTATTTCTGTGACCATTGTGAGTTTTTCTTTCATTGCCTGAAGGGTACCAACAATTTTGTCCACGTGTGTAAATGGGGAATTATATGAAATACATAAAACCACATAGAAAATTAACATGTGAAGGTAAATAAACTATGTGTAAAAAATAACATGAAAATAAATGAGCCATGTAAAAAAAAGAAGAAGAAAAACCTGCACTACATGCAAAAAGTCCAAAATCGTGTAACGTTTCAATGATTCAAATGATTACACAATGAACAGTCTTGTGTGTATAGAAATTGTCTTTAAAGTTTCTCAATACAGTCTAAATAAATTTGATGTACATATTTTTATGAAGCAAGAGTGTTTTCTACAATGATGTTTAAAAAATGTTAAACATGTTTAATATGAAATACCAGATCATACATTATGTGCACAATTTTAAAACAATCTTTTTCATTTTTGCTTGTCTCTTGGCAGATGTTCCACAAAACACACATATTCAAGGCACAAGTGGAATAAAGTTGGGTTTTAACCTTTACCTTATATGTGATACTGAGGCTGATCCCCTTCCTCATAATTATTGGTGGTATTTTAAACCAGAACATAAACAGCAGTTTCTTGCCCTTTCACACACACATAAGGAGTACAGAATGGAGAAAGTGGCTGTTAGTGATGCTGGGGTGTACAAGTGCAGTGCGCAGAATGCTATAGGTCCCGGAGCAAATTCGAGTGAATTTAATGTTCTTGTGTTCTGTAAGTATAGGTTTTTTTTTTTAAACCTTTATGGTGTTATTTTTTATCTATGTGAAATATCATGTTTAACATTATGTCCTATTACATTAGCAAAAAGATAGCTTTGCATAGGAGTTTTTCCCCCTTTGGCTTTTAATGAATGTGGAAAATTAGGCAACAGCAATTAATGTTCCAGCTTCTTTTCTTACCTTTTTTTTCCATCAGAAACTGTAGCTGTAAGATGTTGTTGAAAATATGGTAATTAAAAAATATATATATATATTTAAGGCATTTAATCCAAACTGAAAGATCACAGTGTTACTAAGTCCTGTCCCAACTAACACATTTAAGTTACTGGAATGTTAGAGCTCTAGGAAGTTTTGGTTACAAGAACGTTCATTCAGTCAACGTTTTTAGGTGTATTTATTGATAAATAACATGTTAAGTAATCATAATGTTAAATTCTTTTGTCTGATGTCGGACTACAAAGTTGTGTGAACAGCATTATAATAACATATATAAACATGCAAAACTTTAAGCTTTTAATGGTCTCAACAGCAAATCATTGGTCAGGAAAATTACCAAGAATTAAACAAACAGCTGAAGTACACTGGTGTGGGACAGCTTTCCCCTTGATTTCCTTTAAATGTTGTCTTATGGTTAAACTTGCACATGGCTTGAGTCCATGTTGTTCCACTGTGTTAAAGTCTTCAAACAGAAGATATTTTGGAAAATGTTGAACACTCAGACAAGTTAATTTCAGTTTTATATCATTAAATCTTTTCATGATTTTCTTTTTGCGTACCAGAAGACTATATAAGTGAACTTCCCTGTTTCCAGCTTTTCCCCCCAGCAGTTTCAGCAACGAGCACTGATGAGAAAAAGAAGGCCGAGGCCTCAGGAGTGCTTTTTTTTTTTTACTTCTTCATTTTCTGACCAGTGATTTTTGTTGAGACCATTGAAAGCTTAATGTTTTGCAATATTGGGTTTGCCTCATTCTTTTTGCCCAAGAGTGTGTATATATATATATATATATATATACAAGCATCTTATAAAATGTTGTCCTTATTTTTATTCACAGACCCCCCAAAAAAGCCAAATCTGACCATGAATCCAGTTGTAAAGGAAAATGAATTGTTTACTATCACATGTACTGTAGAAAGTTCACCCCAGGCAACTCTCAAGCTAAACAGAGCCTCTCTGACAAACCAAGGAAGAGACAGCAAAATCAGATATCCGGATGTTTACATTGAGTCCAATGTTCTCAATTATACTACCAATGCGTCTGTGTCAGATGCAGGTGTGTACACCTGTGCAGCGAAAAACACAGAGGGTGAAAACTCCTCAGAAAAGCAATTGCAGGTTTGGTGTAAGTAAAACTGTTTACCCCTACTTGATTTGTAAAGTAAGTTTGTCATTATAATTTTAACGAAAAGTAAGCTATTATCAAAAGCTGATATATGGACTACTCCCTGCTCTCTTTGCAGATGCCCCTAGAAATGTTAAAGCATCAGCACATCCTGGTGAAGTGCTAAAGGAGGGTTCTAACCTGGAACTCAGCTGTAATGCTGATTCTGTTCCCCAGGTGTCTAATTACACATGGATGAAATCTTTTAGCAAACCCCCAGTGACAGTGGGACATGGACAGAAAATAACACTCCATTTCCTAAATAGCTCTGACTCTGACCATTACTTCTGTATCGCCATCAATGTAGTGGGCAGTGGTAGTTCCCCACCAGTACATATCAGAGTCAAGTGTAAGTATTCTGTCACATAATGCCAACTCTTTTATCTGAGTTAATATGGGGGAAAATGGATAAAATGATGAAATGCATAGCTTCAAAATTACCAGTTAATATCCATGAAACTTAACAAAATCAATCATATGAGTACATTATTCGTAATGAACAAATAATGTGATTGGTGGGTGGGTTTTACTTTCATGTGGGGGAAGCGAGTAGTCAGACATGAAGCTCTTGTGACAAACAAAGGACGTATTCATTAACTGAACTGATTGATGCAGTTAAAGTATTTATTCATTACTTAGTAATTGCCTGAACGGGGTGGCAGTGGCTTAAATTAGGCTACTAGGCTACGAGTTTTAAATTAGGCTACTAGTTTTCTTTACATTTGGAAAATAGAAGCAGCTAAATGTGTTGGAAAATGGTGTGTTCAGATACAAACAAATCTAAGAAATGCCCAAGAGTTTTAAAAAGAGCCCAGCACACATCTCCAGTTCTCCCCCTCAGTATTCTCCATTGTTTCTGAGGATATAGTGGTAGGCATCATATTTATGATATTCATCATACTTATGAAAGAAAGAAAGAAAGAAAGAAAGAAAGATTGATTGGTTGGTTGGTTAATTGATTGATTGATTGACTGATTGATTTTAGGCTACTCCCACTCAAGCTTTAAATATGAACAGTGAAAAATCTGAAACAGATACAGATAACAATACAGAAGGATGGGACTGGCAGTAGAAGAAGAAGTCAGAGAAGTTAGCTACTGTCTTTAGCATCTTATGATGGTGATGCATAAATTCTGTTTCATAAATTCTGCCAGTTTATGCAATGTTAATCCTATACTTTTTTCTTGTTCAGATCGGCCACGCATAAAAATTATCCATAACATTACCTCACTGGGTCTATGGGAAACGAAGGTTCCAGTCCACCTGAGTTGCGGTGTTCAGTGTTATCCACCAGCCACTTCCTTTGCATGGCACAAGCTGGAGGAAAACACGATTGTCTTGTCACATAATCAGAATTACACAGTGCAACCACAAAACCCAGGAACGTACTACTGCAACGCAGGCAATGCAGAAGGGAGCTCAAGATCCGAACCAATTGAAATATATTCTAATCGTATGTACAAATTTACACTTTTAAAGCTATTCATGAAATCAATGCAAATATGTACAGTATACATCACGAGCAGAGAAAATTAACTAATAATGTAATGGATTCATTACTTTAGATTACAGATTTTTATTTTCTCTTGTTGCAGTTTTTTTATTTTCAGTTGTAATCTATACTAATGATTACATTATTGCGGTGCTCTGAGATATTATCAACTCTTACTCAAATATTATTTCTTATCTCGTAGGTTTCCTTATTGAACAGCTCGTTCTGGTCATCATCATCTTCTTGGTCATCCTCTTTCTGATTGGTGTTATATTTCTGATACAGAGGTAGAAACATTTGTTCTATATTCTTCATTACAAGAAATATATCATTAAAAGTATCATTACAGTTCAGGTATCCTAATGGTGAGGCTGGTAATTTTTTAAACATTTACAGTTTCTAGATAAGATCCATACAGTTTAAGATACTCTAGAAAAACTATGCCACATTCACACTGCCTCCATATATTATATCAAGAAAATGACTAGGTTGATTTTCTCAAGATTTTTGGCTGTACTATATCTTTTCTTAAATATAGTACACTGATTTCCTTGAAACTTTGGAAAACATTTCATTTTGAAAAACTATCTTCACTGGTCATATCTGATTTGACATCAAGTACTGATTTGACAACATTATTAATTCACAACACACAGAATATACTCTCACTATACACTTTAATAGGAACACCTGTTCACCTGTTCATTTATGCAATTACCCAATCAGCTAATCATATGGTCTCAGAACAATGCACTGACTTATGCAGAAACAGGTCAAGCGCTTCAGGCAATGTTCAGATCAACCAACAGAATGGGAAAAAATGTGATCCTTTTGACTTTAACTGTGGCATGGTTGTTGGTGCCACATAGGCTAGTTTGAGTATTTCAGAAATGGTTGGTCCCCTGGGACTTTCACACATGGGCTTTCACAGAATGGTGTGGAAAACATACAACATACTGGGAGCAGATGTTCTACAGGCTGAAACACCTTGTTGATTGGAGAGATCAGAGGATGATGACCAGAATGGTTTGAGATGACAGGAAGTCAATAGTAACTCAAATAATCATGCTTTACAACAGTGGTGAGCAGAAAATCATGTCAAAACACACAATTCATAAAACCTTGTGGATGGACTAAAAACAGCAGAAGACCACATCAGGTTCCATTCCTGTCAGCCAAGAACATGTATCGGAGGCTATCAAGGGCAAAGACTCACTGAAATTGGACAGTTGAAGGCTGGGAAAAGATCAGGTGATTTCTGTTTGGTTCTAATCTTCAACTGTCCAGGTTGGCTGAGTCTGTGCCCATGATAGCTTCAGATTCCTGTTCTTGGCTGACAGGAGTTCAACGCAATGTGGTCTTCTGCTGTTGTAGCCCATCCACCTCAAGGTTAAATGTTTTGTTTATGCTGAAATGCTTTTCTGCTCCCCACAGTTGTAAAGTTTGATAATATGAGTTACTATATTCTTCCTGGCCATTTAACTCAGACTGTTCTTTTCAACACGGCATTTCCACCAACAGAATAGATGTTTTGTTTTTTTTTGCACCATTCTGTGCTAACTCTAGAGAATGTTATGTGTGTGAAATTCCCAGGAGATCACCAGTTTTTGAAATACAAAAACCAGACCATCTGCCATCAACAGCCGTGCCATGGTTAAAATCATAGGATCTCACTTTTTCCCCATTCTGATGGTTGATGTGAACAATAACCGAAGCCTGACCTGTATCTGCATGATCTTTTGCATTGTGCTGCTGCCACATGATTGGCTGATTAGATAACTGCATAACTGAGCAGGTGTTCAGGTGTTCCTGTTAAAGTGGATGGTGACTGCACTGTTTTGATTACAATTGCAATTCCCATTGCAAGTAGTGGAGTTCTAAAACATACTCAAGCCATATTAATTCATGTCACATGTTACTTCAGTCACTTTCGAATGCTTTGTTTTTTTGTAATTATTTAAATTTTTGAATTACTATATATAAATAATTTTAGCTTTTAAAATTTGCTCAACATGTAATTACCTGTTTTTATTTGTGATCACGTAGTGTTGGACTTTTTCAGAAGTCACTCATTACATGTCTATTATTTTGATTAAGTGTGTGTGCGTGTATGTGTGTGTGTGTGTGTGTGTTTCTTCTCACTTTAAGAAAACGATCATCTGGAAAAAAACAGAGAGCCCAGCAGTCATTTTTCTTCTCAGCAGCTCCATTATGGTCTTTTTCAAACTTGCGCTCATTGGTTAGTTTCATGCCTAGTGTTCCTGGTATAAGCCCCACATCCGCACAGCTATAAATGACACTATACATATATTAACATAGACATAGTCAAATAAACACAATAAAATGTAGGCATTAATAAGCAAATCAGCACTTTTAAACAGCTTACTTTTAAGCAAATACCACTGGATTATAAGGTTCAATCTGGGTTAAGAATGAATGGGAGGTAGGACCTTATAATACAAAGGTCATGAAATATCAGTCTGGTTCTATAACAAGTAACAGTTCAATGTCAGGCGAATATGTTTTTGAAGCTGTCGTTTATGGTACATTTATCCAAGAAAGGCACACATTTACTCAAACATTATTTAAGTTAACAAACTGTATTGTGTGAAGGGCTCACATAACAACACTAGGGAGAACCTGGTGATGGAGGGATCTACAGAGCTCTCCGGCTTCAGAGGCAACCATTCAGCCATGGCTGTTCACTCAAATCCCCCAGCCAACAGCAACATACAAGCAAGAAGGTTAACTTTTACTTACGTTTTCTTGTGTGATTTGGATGAGTAGATTCTATATATAAAAGAATTATTTCTTTAGTTTCACGTTATACATTATAACTCAATTCAATTTAATTCAATTACATTTTATTTGAATAGCATTTTTAACAACACATTGTCACAAAGCAGCTTCACAGAAGTATATAAATTCTGAATATAAACTTATGAATCTATAAAATTATCTATATATATCCCTATACTGTATATCCCTAATGAGCAAACCTGTGGCGATGGCTGATTCACTGAGGGAGATTTGAGTGCAATGACTGTTAGCGGTAATTTAAGTCCTATGCCACTGTAGCAGAACTGCTCATGTCATCAGCAGTCCAACGCCATCTTCACAGTTCTATGTGTATGTTGAGGCAGTTCATAAGGGGCCGTTTTCAACAGAAACAAGTGGTTTTCAAGTGATAACTCCAACCAGAAGAAGGACATGAGGATGGGTAAGGACATCAGGAGTACTGGTAACTCAGGAGTAGCATGTGCAGCTTGGCAGAGAGAGAGAGAGAGAGAGAGAGAGAGAGAGAGAGAGATGAGAAAAGAGAAAAGCACATTGTTAGGTATGCTCATTGTCATGTTTGTGCTAAGGAACAGTGTGTATCGTTTGCTGAGTGCAAGCAGGAACTCCGGTAAGGCTGGCTATGACAGCATAAGTAAAAGGGACAGCCAGAAGGTAACACAGACATGAAGGTACCCTGGGACATTAAGTGGCCAGCTACACCACCATCAACAAACCTGAGTGATGTGTTCAGGAGAGGGGGGGCAACAGCATCCAAACACCCCAGTTTACCAAAACACTATGTCTGAGAACCCTCCAGATCTGCTTCTTTACCTAATAGAAGGCTATTAACAAAAGGCTTGGTTAAACAAATATGTTTAGTCAAATATGACACATATGTCTTCATAAATATATTATATTTCATATATTATGTTTCTGCTTTTCCAGGCCAAATTCTAACATTCACACAGTGTATGATGCTGTTAGGTTGCCGCCATCCATGCCGGTAAAAATTACAGTATTTCTTTTTACTTTTATTATTAATAACCAAGTATATAAGGGGTTTTACCATATAATCCTATATGTTTTTATATATAAAATAGAAAGCTCATAATTTAACATATCCAATAAGCAAAAGGCAAATGTGATAACCTGAAATTTGGCATGGGCTTTATAGAAACAACATCATCAAACAGAAGAGGATGAAACCACTGTGAACTATGCTATGCTACAGTTCACAAACACCAAAAATCCAAATAAAAGGTATATAAATATGAAATGACAAATTTTATGTGAAAAATAAACTTGTTATAATGGTTATCTATAAAAGATTCCAATCTTAAATTATAAGTAAATTTTTGCACTTTGTTGTTGTTGTTATTGTCCTAGTGTACCAAGCCATGATGGTTGTGGTCCAGTCTATGCTGAAGTTTCAAAAAATAAACAAATGGCAAAGGTAAGTCATATTACTCATACTACAGTTAAATGACAGATTACCTATTGATCCAGATCATGTTTTTTTATTTCATATGTAACAAAATTTCAGATCTTATGTTTATCTGAATTGAACACAGCCCTTATCACATTTATCACAAGCATCTTTATGTTCCATACAATATTTGTAGACCATTTGTATAATTTCTTTAAAGAGCATAATTGTTGTGAATTATTGAGTCTGGGGGTGTGAAACCTTATCCAGAAAGGGCCAGTGTGGGTGCAGGTTTTTGTTCCAACTAGGCAGAAGCCACCTGAGTAACTGAAAGCCAAGACCAACTGATTAAACAGGTGAAATCAGGTGTGGCTTCTGCTTGATTGGGATGAAAACCTACAACTATACTGGCCCTTTGCGGATAAGATTGGACACCCTTGAGTTAGTCTCAATAAATGATCACAAAACCTAAACTTATATTTGTATGAGGCAGGCCGCCATTGCCTTGGCTCACCACCAGAGGGAGACAGAGAGCTGCTTCTCTGTAATTATGGCAACTGGCACCAACTGTGACTGGCTTATTTAAGGGCTGCTGACATTTTGCTCTAATGTTCAGTTTTGATTTCACTCTGTGAGCTATTTATATTTTGAAACTTGGCGCTGTGCTCTCTTCTGGGTTGATGCCTTGGCAACCTAACCACCCACTTGAGTTTTTGGGTTTCTTCTCTTGAGTCATCTCTGAGGTATTTTAAACCTATACATTTCAAGAGACTGCTTTGCCAGTTCATTTTTTTTCCATAAAGAGAGGGTGTTGGCCTGAGCTTATTATATCTCTTGAGTATTGGTTGTGGCTTGTTCAGGTCTCCTGTATACTGAGGCCTGGGTTTGAATATGATGTGAAGCGAGTCACCATGTTACAGTAACATATGGTATGTCTATAATATTCTGTGTATATTTAGACAGAATGACAAATTGGAGGTTAAAAAAATGGTAAGTCTGAGTAAATGAGGGCAGTGGTGGCTCAGTGGCTGAGAGATGGCTGCCACTGCTGTTCCTTAGCTCTCAGGTGCTGTATTATAAAAGTAAACATAATTTGCTCTGCATAAGGTGCTGTAAATGTAAGTAAGGTGTTGGTCCTCCACAAGCCATCAGAACATCTTCAATGATTGTACTTCACCATTGAAGTCTCTGGAATTGTACCTTTTCTTCTAAAAGATATCCTCTCAATTTGTTTTTTAATGACCATGGTGTAGAGCACTATCTAACATATCATTCAAAAATCTCTTAAGTATTAAATTGTTTTGAGCTCTGGCGACTGTAAAGGCCATAGAATATGATTTGTGACATTTTCATCGTCATCAAACCTTTCAGTGAGCACTTGTGCCCTGTGGATAGGGCAGAGTCATCTTGGAAGAGTCCATTTCTATTAGGATAGAAAGGTTATCTGACAGAAGAACTTCATATTCACTTACAGTAACCCTTCTCTCCCAGGGGACAAGTGGACCCAAACCACACTAGACATTAGCCTTTATGATCAGTCGTATGTGTATGTGCAGACGTTCTTCAGGTTTATCTTCTTGAGGAGCACTGAAATGTTCTATGTAGAACACTGCAACAGAGTTGGTCCTGTTAGAGCATCCCAAATAGGAATCTTTACTATCAGTCACATATTGGATTTATAGGATTTGTTAAGTTAAAGCATAATAAGTAGGAAAAGTCTTGGAGAAATAAACATTTAATGCTGACTTTCTTGCAGAAACAACAAGGTGGTCATGAAGATTATGAAAACGTGTCTGTTGCGTGTGTTCCGAAGCAGCCATATCCAAACATAAACTGGGACTCAGACAGCAGTGAGTCAGAAGAAGACGTGAATTACACTAAAGTGTCATTCACTGTAACATCACACCACAATCCACAGAGGAATGTATTCGGTTCAGATGAGGACGACAAAACTGAATACTCTGAGGTCAAAATTTAGGATTAAAAGGACATTTACAGTATGTTTATATGTGTATATAAAGCTTCTAGTACAGTAAAATGCTATAAAATATAGCTCTCTAAAATGATTCTGCTAAATCAAAGCAGGTGTTCTGTGGATATTATATGTGGCAGTCTAGGAAAACCCTTTTACTGTAATTGTGAATCATGAATTGTGCTAAATATACTACATCTTAATGTGCTTTGACTGAATGAAATAGTTTCTACTTTGTGAAGACATAAATAAATTTTACCTAAATGACATGTAAATGTTCTTATTTAAACTACTTTTATAACCTTTCCTTGTCTGTCTGTCTGTAGAGATCATGTTGTGTAAGGAGCCTGTTTAACAAATGTAGTGGGAAATTCACTCAGTCAGACTAAAGACATCCAAACTGTGCTAGTTAAGTGTGATTTCCTCAGCCTGATCAAATAAGCAATTTGCAATCAGATACAGACCTGTGAAAATCTGAGTGACATTTACCTTAGTAGATGATTTTGATAATCAAAGTAATGATTAATTTCCCATTAAAAATCTTTTTCCCTCCAAATATTGTAGTCATTTTCTTTTTCCATAGGTATATTGTTAGAAATATATATTAACCTTTTTTATATTGTATGAAATTCTTAGCATTTCTTTCACTTTGACTTTTTGGACACACCAACTCATGTAAAGGTTATGTTTACTTTGACTAGTGTGTACATTGTAAAACAATACTGAAGATAATATAGAATCATCATCATCATCATCATCATCATCATCATCATCTTCGGCTATTCCCGTTAGGGGTCGCCATAGCAGATCATCTCTTTCCACTTTTTCCTGTCCTCCGCATTTTCCTCTTTTCCTCTTGCCTGGTAGCTCCATCCCTAACAACCTTCTCCCAATATATTCAGCATCTCTCCTCTGCACATGTCCAAACCAACGTAACCTTGCCTCTCTGTCTTTGTCTCCAAACCGTCCAACCTGTGCTGACCCTCTAATATACTCATTCTTAATGAAGATAATATAGAGTATAATATAGTAAACAAAGGCAAAATGACAAAAACCATCACTGTCCAAATACTTATGGACCTGTCTTTTTTAGGCATCAACTGAACAGTCAGTACTCGAAGTCGATGTGTGGGAAGAAAGAAATCTGGGCAAGACTAATGATCTGAGTGACTTTGACAAGGGCCAAAGTGTGATTGCTAAACTTCTGGTTCAGTGCATCTTGTAAATGGCAGGTATTGTGGGGTGTTGGTGGGGCGGGGTACACCCTGGGCAGGTCGCCAGTCTACCACAGGGCCATCACAGACAAACAGCCACACACGCTCTCATTCACACCTATGGGCAATTTAGAGTAGCCAGTTGACCTAATCTGAATGTCTTTGGACTGTGGGAGGAAACTGGAGCTTCTTGCTGTGAGGCAACAGTGCTAACCACCGCACCTCCGTGCAGCCCTAAATACAAACAGAATGTAATAATTTGAAATCATATAATATAATATTATAATATAATATGAAATCATTATATATACACCAGTCAAAAGTTTGGACACACCTACTCTTTCTATTTATTTTTTTTGGTTTCTACATTGTAAAACATTACTTAATACATAAAAACTATGAAGCAACACATATGGCATATACTAAATTATGTGGTAAACCAAAAAGTGTAAAAAAACAAACAAAAAAAATATGTTTCATATTTTAGATTCTTCAAAGTAGCCAACATTTACCATGATGATACAATCGGCATTATCTTAACCA
>JAQQZX010087942.1:0-11550 GCA_030068355.1 Notoglanidium maculatum | reverse complement strand
AGACTTCTGTGCTTCGGAGCGCCGTTGGGAAAAAACAACACTCAGGAACAACAAGGTATGAAATCAGAATAAATAATTGTATATGTGTATAACTTATGAGTCAATTTAAACATTTATATCAAATTTATATATAAATTTAAATTGATTCATAAACCATACTTATCTGATTATATAGCCAGATCTGTATTGACATGTAAGACATCTTAGGACAATTTGATTCCTGTCAGTAATAATACAAAATTCCCAACATGTGAAATATTTCTGAAATCGCACATGTGACGGAAAAATGCTTCTATCATACTTGAATAGCCTTTTTGTCAAAAACGATGGAAAATTATAAACAAAACTTTATCAGTTAGACTGGAATCTGTACTCTCATCATTAATACAAATAGGTCAAAGCAGCGTTATCAAAGGGAGACACTCCTTAGATAACATGTGAAGATCATTTAACCATTTCTATAAGAACAACACCTCCCCAAACAACCCACCTTTCATCATAGCAACTCTTGATACTGAAAACACATTTGACAAAGTAGACAGGTTCTTTCTCTTCAACTCCTTAAACCACTTTGGATTTCACTCATATTTTACCAACTGGATCAAGACACTGTACAATTCACCCACCACTTCTGCTATAAAAAAAGGAGTCATATCAAAACCATTTCCACTACAAAGAGACACTCGACAAGGTGTCGAGTTCAGTTTGCACTTTGTACTGAACCTTTGGCAGCTTCCATTAGACAATGTGACCAAATCACAGGCATCCAATCAGAGTCACTACCATAAAATCAGTCTTTATGTTGATAATATTTTGTTGTTGCACATTACAAGCCCCTCATCCTCCCTTCCTTCAGTCCATAATCTGTTCTGCAATTATAGGAGGGTGTCTGGTTACTCCACCGGCTGGACAAAATCAGAGAGTAACCAGCTTTGGACAGCTACTCAGCGGCAGCCTGCTCATGACCTTCCACTATATCTATAAAGAATACAACATACTGGATCACTGTCACTTCCAGTATATTCAATTAAGGGAGATTATAAAGAAAACCATCAACCTTAAAGATGGCTACAGTCACTTCATCCCAGTTACAATCACTTAAACCTAAAAAAAGTTCTCTCAAATATACAAGCTACCTGGGATTCTTAGCTTCAACATTCCCATCTGCCCAACTATTGCATTACTCTGTGACCTCTCTACATCATATATGCCCCCAAATCACAAACCATTTGTACTATTATCATTAACCATTGCGAAAAAGACCATATTACTGAACTGGAAAGACAGAACTAAGGTATCTCTAACTCATTGGCTGAACTTATTAACAGATCACTCAAATCTAAAAAAAAAAAGTACAGTCTTACTGAAAAATAATATTACATCCTACAAAACGCCGAGTCCCATTTTTACAATACCTTCAACGCTGATTCCTCTTGCATCAAATGGCTTCCATTGCAAATAGTTGATATTTTGCTGCTCTATTATTATTGTTGTTATTAATTAATTTTAATTTAGTTTTGTTTACTTAATTTCCTTTTTTATGTAGACAGATAAATAAATGTATACAGTGCCAGCCACACTGCTTCTTCACATTATTTCTTGATGAGGGATGTGTTTTTCTCTGTATAAAATTTACTTCAATTAAAGGTTGGCTTTTTCTCATTTCTTTCAGTGTGAGATGAAGTTACTTCACCAAGAGGTGGATTTTTTCTAACCCTTTTCCCTGATCTTTACAAGGGGTGCCAATAATTGGTGCCAGAACTGTATACATTTGTGGCCTGTGTGTATATATGTGCATATGAATGTGTGTATGTATTTGAACACCCACACACACACACACACACACACACACACACACACACACACACACACATATATATATATGCTAGTGGTTCTGGCAACAATGAAGTGAGGAACTTTAGAACCCCATAAAATTCATGTTCTGCTTTAAATATGTGTTGAAGTTGTTATTGATGTGCACTAGGGGGCAGCACCCACACTCACCATTTCACACTTCTGTGCACATGCCGGAACATTCTGTTAAACTTTCAGCCTTCTAATCATTTAATATCATTTCTTTCTGCCACAAAACAAGTCCACAATTCAGTTTTCACTTTTCTGAGTCAGAGACATTATGAACTGGTGTTAATCAGAGTTTATTACTTTTAGTGGAGTTAAAATGTTTCATCTCCATAAACTCAGTGTGCATTACAGCATGTGATTATTATAGAAGGTATCGTTCGGGTTTCTTCTCGGTTCTGTGGATTAAGCAAAAACACTGCATGGCTATAATTGCAATTGAGCTGGCTAACACATGGCTGCGTAATCTGTGTAAAATTGTGAATTAGATAAGTAGCAAGTCTTTTATACACAATGTAATGACAGTTTCCAGAGAGTGGAAACAAGACAGAATCATCAGGAACATTCACATGTACTGCAGGGATGTTGAGAACATACAACAAGCTTATAGGCTAATTAACATTCTCTGTTACACGTGAGAGCATCAGCTGACAGGTTAAACCTCAGACTGCTGAAGTACTGAATGTAATTAGTGTACAATGTGTGATTTGGACACAGTCTTCAATTTATTCTGACAAAAGAGGACAAAATTTCCAAATCTTACATCCGTCATCTTAAATCAGAACATTCACATCTCTGGCTGTGTGATTTCTATAATCCCAATACAGCTTCACCTGCAGAGAGAGAGCAGGAATAAGTCACGTGCAAAAAAACAACTAAAACATTTCAGTAACTGCACAGTTTGTGTGTGTGTGTGTGTGTGTGTGCGTGCGCGTGCGTGTGTGTGTGTGTATACCAGTACAACCACCAGGACCAGAATAACACCACCACCAACCACACTCAGGTAGATAAACGGTCTCCATTCAGTTTCCCCTGTTTCCAGTAAGACACACACACACACACACACACACACACACACACAGTTGGTTCAGTGCTCAGTGTAGTGTGTTACTCTCCAAAATAGCACAGTCTCCTAAAACATGCCTCCTAAAACACACATGGCAACAACAGCAGCGGCTTTCTGGTGGTAAAATAATGCCAAAACTGGTGGCTCAGTGATGGTAAAACTGCTGGTCCACTAACGTCACAACTGGTGGTTTACAGATGCTAAAACTGGTGGCCTTAACACAGCTTCATGATGGGTGTTTGAGTGCGACTCGTCCTGATGCTCATGAAATTTTAGCCTTTAATGTTGTCAGTAACAGAAACACGCCAGGTACCATTACACACACATTAGACATACTGAAGATACTGCTAGTAAATGTTTTCTGCTTGAATCATTACTTTTTGGGAGAGAAATAAAATATAACCCTGCTTACCTGACTGCACTAACAGACACGTCACTGAAGGTGTACACGTCACGTTTGTTAAATTTGCACCAGTAAACCCCGCCGTCGTGCTCGCTCACGTTGCTGATGGACATTGAGAAGTTTCTAAAGTTCTTATTTGTCTCCAGTCTGCCTCTGTAGGGTTCCTCAGGAGTCAAGGTTCCGTCTGAGTAATAGTACGACACCTCCTCCTCTGTGCTGTAGAAGTTCAAGAAGGATTGTAATCAGGGAGATCATGTGTTAAAATGTAAGAGACTCCACTCTGACATTGTATTATGACTTAATCGTAAAAAAATATGATAAAAACTATTTTAGTTATGGTGGCACTGAATCACTGCTGTTTAAAAACAAATAAATGAATAAGATTTTTTTCTTTCACACATTACTTGCTTTAATTTTAATGACATGCTACTTTTACATTACAATTAATGGTGTCGTGGGTGTGTGAGTTCCTACTGTTTATGTAGATAAAACACACAGCTTACTTCTCCAATAAATTCAGAAATGTTAAATGTGGTTTAAAAAAAAACTTCTTAAATACTTTAAAGCAATAAAGTATTGCAATTACAGTTTACAGTTCAATCAGTGGGGCACTGGACTGAAATACTGCAGAAAATCAAAAGAGAATCAAAAATACGACACAAACCACTTGTTTAGACTCCTAAATACTCCTATAACAATACTACATCACCCCTAAACAAAAACATACCTGTTATCATACTACATCATAAAATACTCTTAACATTATACTACATCACTTCTCATGAGATAAAATACTCCTACAGTAATTAAATAAACACACTCCTAAAGAAAGTCTCCTAAAGAGTTCACTGTAAACTGCACGTATACGTGGTCACACACCTCCGATGATGGAATAAAATAAAATACAAAAAGGCAATTCCAAAATAAAAAGAGTATTTTGAGCAGATGTTAGTGACTGGCCTAGAGGCGGTACTCACTACAGCTGCTGGTTATGAGCTGAGAGTTGACGCACCACCTGTGTGGAAAAACTTAATGAGCTGCAACTGTGCAAGCCCGTGTTCCCATCGACCAATCACTGATCAGCACTGCTCTCACCGTCAATCAAAGCCACTTAACTTGACCAACCAATCACTGATCATTGTTATTCTTATCGACCAATCACTGCTCACCGTTGTTTGTCCCACCAACACAGGACTACTCACCGTCAATGCTACATTTTGTCTGTGTTTCTGACAGAAAAGGTATAATATTTTGTGAAATGCATAAAAGTTTAGTGTGTAGTGCCATGACCAAAGATGATGTTTTTCTACAAGAAATAAATTATTGTAGCGTCTTTCGCCGTCCATCACAGAAAGACACCAGCAAGAACCAGAGGCGACACAGGAGTCTTATGAAAACCCCAAACGGGGAAGCTCTTTATTAACAGGCTTGTGAAAGGGACGAGCTCTTAAAAGAAGTGCACAGCGTTCCCTCTAGGAAGTAGCGCGTCATCAACATCAAGCACACACCCAACTGGCCGACAAGTGGCTGAACGCTATTCCATAACCTCCCCTCCCGTGAACGGTAGATTCGTAACTGAGTCCCAAAACACACACAGTAAACCTAAATATATCCAAACAATTCCCCAAAACATTAACTATAACTAAACACACAGAACTGTTCACACAAAAACACATAAACCTCAATGGACAACTCCCGCCCGCAAGCACGCCAGGAAAACCCCGCCCATCCCGGAAGCATCGCTCGCAACGCCGTTACATTATTATTATTATTATTAGGATAAAACTCGATTCTGTTCTATTTGAATATATTTAAGAAAATCTTCCCTCTATGTAATTTGATATACCAATGATGAATCCCTGAATATGCAAATGAGCCTATGACGAAATTTGGCGACTTTTTGGGTGTCATTTAGCTACTTTCCCCTGAACAGGTAAATCTGACCCACTAAACAGAACTGTTTCTTATTTTGGTTTACTTTCATTTTTGTTTTTGTCCTCCAGGCTAGTCAGGCTAATGCTAAGCAGGGAGGAGCAGAGCAGCGTTTCTGCACAAATCTGTGACCAACTGAAACATGTCTGCTCAGCAAGAACCAAAGTAGAGGAACTATTGCTCCTAATCAGTCAAAAACAAGACACAACCTGTTCGCTTAGACCTCGAAATACTTCTAAAAAAAGTGTGTCGATCCTAATGAGATAAAATACTGCTAAAGAAATCAAAACAAACTCCTAGAAGAAATGATAGAATAGCGCGAGTGCACTGCAACAGGCATTAAATACGTACAAAGAAAACACACTCCTAAATCTGAAATAAACACACACACACACACACACACCTGCGCAGGGGCCGGAGTGGAGGAACACACCGAGCAGGATGAGTGTGTGAATTGGAAGCCGCTTCATTCCTTCTGCTGTAAAGTCACTCTGTCTCTCTGATTCCTGAGTCACGAAGGAAAGGAAATGAAAGAAAAGTAAAGGACTAAGGAAGTTCCACGTCTCTCTATCTGTCTGTCTCTATCTGTATGTCTGTCTGTCTGTCTGTCTGTGTGTCTGTGTGTGTGTGTCTCTCTCTCACACACTCTCTCACTCACACACACGCACGCGCGCACACACACGCACGCGCACACACGCACACGCACACACACACACACGCACACACACGCACACGCACACGTGCTTCACAACAATAAACAGAAGCAGTTTTAGTTCATAATCAGTGTGTGTGTGTGTGTGCTGTACCTCACAGTAAGAAGGTTCTGGGTTTGACTCTGCTGACTCAGGAGTCTGTGAATTATTATATTTTGTTGCAGTAATTAAAAAAATCACAACCCTCATTATCAAAGATACAATATACAGGGGTGCAGGCACTAAAGCTCAGACCTAGGTTCTATTAGGGGAGAATTCAGGAAGAGAAAGCTCTATGGCTCATTTTTGTCCGGTTTGTGTTGCTTTGATCGAACCAGTGGATGGTTCCTGCTGGGTCTCCACCGCTAGCGCTACAGTACAGATCAGCAGGTCCATCGTCCACTATCTCTTTCAACAAAGGGGTTATGTTCAGGCTGCTGTACTTGGCTAAAGAAATTCCAGGTAAAAGATTACAGGGTCACATGCTACGAAAATACAATCGACCTCAGAAAGTCATCACAATATTCACCTTCATCTGAGACCACGGTGTTATGAAGCTGTAACAACTCATTTTCAGTCTCCCGTCACACTGTTCTGAAATGTTAGAAATGTGAAACAGGGTTTTTTCTCTCCACTCCTGGTTATAATCACATCTTTAATAACAACAGGCTTAGGATCAGTTTGGGACTCGATACTGCAGGAGATGTCGGTGGTCTGAACGATGACTCCTACTGCAGGCCGGCATGTCAGATTTAACAGAGCTGTTGAAGAAAAGAAAAAACTAAAATAATTTGAAATAGACAAACACACCAGAAATGTTCCATCAAACTGGACAAAATGAGGAAATTCCTCAGAGAAGCAGTCACGAGGCCAAGGCTAACTCTCAGCATGAGGATTAAAAATGAGGGTGTGTGTGAGTTTTGCGCAGTGCTGTATATTACCTGGAGTTATTCCTATTGCTCATTTTATAGAATGTAAAATACAGCAGAATCTTTCTACAAACAGGAAGATGCATTAAAAATCCTGCCATGACTGCTTCTGACGGGACAGAAATCCCAGAGATACAGCAGTGATAATGCCATTATCCACCTCCATGTGTAAAACTAATCCAGTCTGAATAGAGCTTCAGCACTTTAATAATATATCCTCATATACACAAGTGTGTACAGTGTGTAACTGTTTATCATATCTTTATTATTTTACATGCGTGTGTGTCCTGGCCGGGGTTAAATATTCTGTCCTTTATTAACTACTTTTCTTTGACCTGGATGGAAAACATCATGAGGACAAGGAGAGATGTGAAGGAGAATTCATAAGGACGTAATAAAGGACAGCTTTAGTGCTGAGAGAATCTGATGCACTTACACTCGGCTACGTGTTTATGTGCTGATGGATGTTATTGATGATGATATTAATGATGTCATTGATGATGTTATTGATGATAACTGCAATGTTCCAAAGATGGACTACAAAAAACATAGAGAATAGAGAATTTGAACAGCTCTTATCCTGGCTGCCACTTCCTGGTCATTTCACTGTTAGCAAAAAAAAAAAAAAAAAGGATTTGAATGCAGCCCAGGTAACTTTTGAAAGCAGGAAACTAATCCCTAATCCCTAATCCATTACCCCTAAACCCACCTTTCGTATTATTGCAATTTTCATGTTTTATTCTTAACTTGAACAGGATGTTTCTAAATCTAGCAGCACACCTTATTTTTTATTTCATACCTTCCCAAGTTTGAGTTTATAACTTCGTTAGCTGGACTCTCTTCCAATATTTTCCCATAATTCCTTTCATTTCGAGTTTAAAATCATATAAGGTTTGGTTGTTTAGTTTCCAATATGATGTAGAAATCTCCAGCTGATTATCCTGACCCAAAGCAGCAGAAATGTACACTTCTTCATGATCAGTCAGTGTTGACGGTTCAATAGAGACCTTAAATAGCTGACTTTCTAATGAATTTGAGATGATAAAGGATTGATTTCTGGTTTGTTTAGCTCTGTTCTTACTACAGCGTGTCTACCGCTTCAGTCCCGGGGATTATGAATGTGACTGTGGCTCTGTTCTAAAGGGAGATCCATCAAACTGTACACCAAATACTGGGAAATTTCTCCCTCATCTTTTTAATTTCTTCATCTATTTCATGAAGACATTATTATTAATATATTGTCTGCTTTTGAAGGCATACTGTATACATTATCCAACAAAAAGTTCTCTCTAAAGTTACACATGTTAAAAATATCCATCTGCCTAATTGATGGATTTTACTGCTAAACTCTGCCTGTAAACTGTGCCTTTAATATTCCTACCCCTGCAGGATGATTACTGCCAAACGATGGCCAAACATCACCTCCCCATTGTTTCTTACAGAAATGTGAATCTGAGGAACAAGTCTCTTGTAGAAAATAAAAATATTCTTGAAATCTCCTACAGAATAAAATGCTTTTTGTTTAGCCAAATCATGAATATCCTTGAAATTAGCTGAACAAAGTGATAAAGACAAAATGAACAATAACAACTTCTTAAAACAAAAACTAAAGTAAGCTACTGTGTATGTAACTCAAAGGGGGATTTTGGTCTCGCATGTTGTTCAAATCCAAATGAGAGAAAAATCAATGTAAGTCCTAACAAAAAAAAAAAAAAAAAAAAAAAATACAACCAGAGTTGTTTAACAGCTAAATTAAACCGTATCTCAAACTTTAGGGATAATAATACACCAGAATTGCATTTCATTGAACAAAGGATTTCTGAATCATTTTGTCAGTCTGGTTTACTTTGCAAAGTGGGTGTCGCGGGTGACTGCTGTGATTGCTGATCTTTGTGGTTCTCCTCAGGAAATGTTTCAGGTGAATGTCCTGTATAGAGTACGGTTTCCTGCCAATGATGAGCCTAACTGATCTCACCTGAATCTCACTGATCTCTCTGTAGTTTCCTGCTGTGATACCATCAATAAAACATTCATATCACCATCTCTAGTAATTCCAAGGGGCAGCACAGTGATGCAGTGGTTAGCACGGTCACCTCAGAGCAAGAAGGTCCTGGGTTCGAGCCTGCTGCCTGACTTGGGTTTCCTGCATGGATTTCCTCTTCCTCTCTGCGTGGGATTGCCCACAGGTGTGAGAGTGAATGGTTGTTCGTCTTTGTGTTAGTCCTGCAATAGATTAGCAACCTGCCCAAGGTATAACCTTGCCTCTCACATGGAGGCAGTTGGGATTGGCTCCAGCTTCCCCATGATGCTGATGGATACATTATATAGAATATGGATGAAAAATAATCCCAACCATTCCATCATCTGCATAAACAGAAAGATAAACATGTGCTTCGTGCACTCCTGCAAGTTTCTTCTGTTGCTCTGATTGAACAGTATTACTGACAGAGTACAGCCCTGCCTGATTCCCCTCCTTACTTTAAAGGGGACGATTAAACCATCTTCTGATGGTTTAGACTTGTGGTATGTTCTCAATGTTTTTATAGAGCACCTTTGACACAGAAATAAGCACTGGGGGAAAAATAAATGCCTCCAAAGTGTCCCTGAGGTATTTGTGCTCGAGTCTGTATATAGCCTTCATGCAGGTCAGGTGCAGACACTCAGACTGGCCACATGATGCCGCAGTGCAGCCTGGGAACTGCAGTCAGAGTCTGTAGTTTAGCGGCATAAACCCTGAGGCACGTGCTGCAGCGCTGCGCGCGACGGAGAGCACAGGGAGCGTGCTGCGTGTGACGCCCTGCAAGTACCTCCTGAAATTCATAACTGAACCAGATCTGCGTCCACCTAAAGCCTTTAACAGCCCGAACAGACCTTTTACACCGTTAATATTTAGTGAGGAGTTATTTACTGTCTCCCATTTCTATAAGTGCAACTAATAACAACCAGCCTGACGTAAAACATTAAGATAAAGTTAACATCGTTCATTTTGGCTTCATCAATCAATCAGGCTGAAGAACAAAACCACTGGAAACACCCACTCACACACAGAGAGAGAGAGAGAGAGAGAGAGACAGACAGATCACTCCACAGAATGTCATTCAAATTATTTTCATATTACTTATTTTACTGTTATTTATTTATTTATTTATTTATTTATTCATTCATTCATTCATTTATTTATTTATTTATTTATTTATTTATTTATTAATACACAGTGAATAAATGCATAAAAGTGCACACATTATAAAAAACATCAGACTACATGCAAGATGTCACTGTCCCTGGTGTGCTAAAGGTCGGACTGTTTTGACTAAAAATCATTGTGGTTAGTTGAGTTGTATTTTTAGTTGAGAGCGTGCTTCAGTGGTTACTTATGTGTGAAAAAACAACATGACTAATTCAAACTTGTGCATAAACATTAACAATGGCACGCAAACGCAGCGGCCCTGTGCAGCTCCTACAGCACTTATTAATCATCACAGCAGGCATCCATGCAGTCAGTGCAAACATTAAGAAAGGACTTTCTGTATTTCTTTAATGTCATTTCTATTATTATTAAAGACAGGAGAGGACAATACTGGAATAACTGTAGTTCATTACTATACTAAGGAATTGTTTTGGTGTATTTAAAAATAGAACAAAGTGAACATATTAAACTTTTTCGTTTTGGGGAAAATATAGGCTGATTATGAATTTGATGCCGCCAACACGTTTTATAAAAGTTGGGACGCGGCAACAAAAGACTGGAAAAGGCAACAGGTCAGTAAAATGATAAAAAAGAGCACCCCGGAGAGGTGAAGTCTCTCAGCAGTACAGAAGGGGAGGGGTCACTACTCTGTGAAAGGCTAGAATAATGTTCTTCAGTGTAAAATTGCTAAGAATTTACAGTACAGTAAATAACATCATTAAAAGATTCAGAGAATCTGGAGAAATCTCTGCACACAAGGGACGAGGATGAAAACCAATACTGGATATCTGCGATCTTCAGGCCTTCAGACGGCACTGCATTAAAAACACACACGAGTCTGTAGTGGAAATCCCTGCATGGCTCAGGAACACGTCCCAACCCCGCTGTCTGTGAGCACAGTCCATCACTGCATCCACACATGCAGGTTAAAACTCTACCATGCAAAGAAGAAACCAGATACAAACATGATTCAGAAACGCCGCCACAGAGTGGGGTTAAAAGAGGAGGTGATGCAGCACGGTGGTTAACACGCTCCAGTCCCAACTGTTTTGATACGTGTTGCTGGCATCAAATTCAAAATGAGCAAATATTTTCTAAAAATCAATAAAATATTCTTAGTTTCAACATCTGATATGTTGTCTTTGCTCTATTTTCAATTAAATGTTTTATTTTATTTGCAAATAATCATATTGCATTTTTATTTCCATTTTACTCTGCATCCCAACATTTTGGAAACGAGGTTGTTCTTTACTTGCATATTGTTGAAATGGGAAGACTTGTACTCTTGTTAGTTACATTTCTAAGAAATAAACATTTTTACCTGGACCTTTAAAGAATTCATTACAAATCCTGAAGGTTTCTTCTTCTCTCATCCAGCCAATGACATCAATCACATGGGCTCACTTTAGCATCCAGTCATTTAAAACCCATGCAGTGGAACGTGGAAGCTGAGGATGAGCGTGCCCGGCTCTGCCTCAGTA
>JAQQZX010087901.1:0-11551 GCA_030068355.1 Notoglanidium maculatum | reverse complement strand
CCAAACATCCCAGTTTACCAAAACACTCAATGCCTGAGAACCCCCCAGATCTGCACCTTTACCTAGTAAAAGGTTAGGGTTGCCCCCCTTTTGTGTCGAGAAATAAGGGATGCCCTATTTCGCCCGGGATGCCCCCTGTGTTCTCAGTGTAAGAGACTATTCTGTAGATGAAACTTGTTATACATAATGGCAACTGTAAAATACATTATCAGCAACACTGTGGTGCTTTGTACATCCTTACACTGTAATATAAAGGGGGGAGCCACTTTTCAGGGGCCTTCAGGTAAGTCCGCTCCCCCTGTGTTGCGTTGATTAAACATGTTAAACTATTTTAATTGTACATTGTTGGAATATACTGAGGAAACTAATTTCCAGGGGTGACCATGTAATCCGCTTCCTATGTTGCTTGATTACAAAAACATATGGATGAAACTTATGGCGTTCAGAGGGAAAAAAACAATCACTGTTGTATTTCAAAGCAATTTGTTATAAAATATTGTAATATTTGTGGGAAATCTCCTTTTCACCAATACCAAGTAATCTGATTCTCTCTGTGTGAGCGAATGAAAAATGGCTGAATCTTGCTGAATAAAATCACTTTTTTTGGTGCACTTCCTAAGAAGCCTAGTGTGTAATGGAGATGAGTAACCTAAAACAATAGCACAGACTACTTATTGTGCCATGCAATATAGTTTATTATATAGTTTGTCTGCAACTAAACCTCAGACTGTGACAAAAACAACACAGAATAATAATAATAATACTTAAACTACTGTCAAACCAAGAGAATGCCCCTGAAGAACTAGGCGTTATCAGTTCTAATTGGGAGCTATTAATCTCATTAGACTATTATATTAGACTCCGTCAACTTGATGTGTTAATTCTAAAACCTGTTACACAGATACTGAAAACAGGCGGAAGCTAGAATTAGCAAATATATCTGACTAACAATTGAGCAATAAAACCTCTAATAACACACTCTGTAGCTACTTTACAGTATGAATTTAATTGCAAACCATCAAACACAACGTGATATTTTCCTTATGCTGATGAAAAGTAAATTATACTGCCTTAAACACATGCGATGATAAAGCATACATTAACCGCTGAACGCAGCAACAGGAGAAAACATTTTGCACATGTGCACTGAAAGGGAAACAAGGAACTGAATTCTCCAGAACACCTGTTAGTAGCTCAACCACTGAAGATAAATATCTTTACTCCACTTGTAGGTTTGAGTTTACCTGATGGTATGCTATTTTCTTCATTCTGAAGACCTAGTATATAAATCAATGTGTACAAAAAATACGGGACAAAAAATTAAATCAATATTTTATTTTCTGTTCAAATACGGGACTATCTCAAATACGGGACGGGTGGAAACCCTTTCTGTATTTAACTGACACTAATGTGAACGCATCTGTTCTCTGAAAGGTCACACACATGCACATTGATGCGTATTTGCATGAATGATTTGTGTGATCAGCAATAAAAAAAATATTTGAGACCTCTCATGGTATCAAAACCGACAAAACGGACATGCTAGTAGCTAATGTGGACGGCAAACAGTTCATCAGCTGTAGCTTTCCTCCATTGTTTTGCAATTTGTGCAACCTTCTTGAAAAATTGTACTACTGTACTGTAACTGCTACTGTAGTGTGAATAAATGGTACATATAGCAAAGAATAAACTTGTAGTCCTTAACCTAACCCTAAACTTGACCCTAAAAATTAAACTTAACCCTAAAAAGCTTTAATAGTAACTTTAAACCTACCATGCAACTGCTAAGTACCTGTAGTATATCTCGATATGTAGCACAAATTAACAGAACACTGCTGGCTGAGGATGACGACGCTCAGCGAATGCATATAGGCAAAAAGCCACAGGAATTCCGATCTTGTTCATGTCTCAAATCAGATATGTATTGGATTTAAGACCACATATAAATAAATCTGATTTGAAAAGATCTGATTTCTGTCCACTGTCTGCCTCTCACCAGAAGAGCTTTCTATTTTCTATCTATAAAGTGGTTGAGTTAGCAACCAAGTTAGTGTGTTAGCAAGAGTAGAGTGTTTCCAAGTAATGATGTTTTCCCCAAATTATTTAGGCTACAGTTGATAACAATAGGGATCTAATAATATCTTGTTTGGCTTGCTTCAATGTTGTTCGTTACATGCCACAAATATCAGAAAAATTCATTTGACACACTATCAGAAGCTACTGTAAACTTGGGTGCAATTAATTATAATGGGGTGTAATTCATTATAATGTCTTTATTATTATAATTTCTTTTAATAACAAAGGAGAATAATTATTTAAGAACAAGGAAAAACAAACTTGAAAAGAATACTCCACCTATTGGTGTACTTGAATTGGTTTAGGGGCATTATCTTTTCAATGAAAGTAGCATTTGTATTTGGTTACATCCCTATTGTACATGATTTCTGTCGTGAAAACTCTTAAATAAACAGCTTACGTACCCATGGAGTGCAGAAAAAGTAGGCCTTTACTGAAACAATAAAAGCCGAGAAGGTCTTCAGAGCGTTCGGAAAACACTGTTCCAACTTAACTGTTATATACAGAGAACCATTCATAAATTTAGCAACAAGTTGACAAATTGATGACGTGTACATTCCTTGACCTTATTTCTGTCCGACATCCACAAATATGTTCCTAACACCCTAAGTTTGCCTAACTAAACTATCTAGTGTAGCCCTCATTAAAACTAGTTATTACCTTCTAATTTATGCTTGGTAGCCATTATTAATTAATTGCCTGACAAAGATAACACAGAAAATATGTTCTTACTCATTATCTCTTTTCTAAATGTTTATGATGTCACTAAGTATGACTTCTGTATGTGTGTGTGTGTGTGAGTGTGTGTGTGTTCACCACATGTTAGTGTTGAAGACTAGTGACTGCATTTTTGTCCCATTTTAGCTACCCAAGGATACATACATGTGTTCCTATATGGTGATGCTTCTTGGGTGCTTTTTTGAGAGCCATACCTATGCCCAAATTTTAAGTGTGTCTAAATATGTTGTGTTACATATGTGAGGATACCTTTCTGAAGTATTAGAGCTACCTTTAAAGCCTACACGCAATTGTTACACGTGACCATATACGTCATTGAATTGTATCTAATAATGTATACATTGCTAAAGGCTTTTTCCTAAAACTCTACATTTCCTAGTCATGTGGCATAATATTTGTCACTGATTTAGATAACAATAATATTTAATGCATTAAGTAGGTGAGTCAAATTTAAAATGCCTGCTTAGAATTTGGGGGGAACAGTTTTGCTGTATTTCTTGGTAACTGGGACATCATTCTGCTTAAGATTCTGAAATTTAAAGGCACTTTGTGCGCGTGTGTTTTTGCGTGTGTATTCTTGTGTGCATGACTATGTATGTGAATCTATGGCTTTTTTTTACTTGTCTTTAGTGGGCTGAACCTTGCCTCTGTGGCCCGGCTACGAGGCACATGGGAGAAGCTTCCCAGCAAATATGAAAAGCTCTTTCGAGATCTGCAGGATATTTTTGACCCATCACGCAACATGGCCAAGTACCGCAACATCCTGAGCCGTCAAAGTCCACCAATTATCCCTCTCTTTCCTGTGGTTAAGAAAGATCTCACATTCTTGCATGAAGGTAAGTAATTGCTCCAGTACACTGCTTTGACTATATTCAATTCAGTTCAATTCAGTTTATTTGTATAGCATGTTTAACAACAGACATCGTCACAAAGCAGCTTCAGAGAAGTATAAATTCTGAATATAAACTTATTAATCTATAAGTTTATATATATCTTTATATATGAAACCCTATATGCTAATAGATTATCACTAGTCAAAATTCATTGTTGTCTACATAAGCACTCCCTCAGAAGTGCAAGTGTACAAGTGTAGACCTGCTTCTTTTACCATCTTCTTTTCTTCTTTTGCATAGCAGACTTGCTTAAGAGCTGGAGAAGTGGATATTACAAGGGTCTTTGTTCTTATACATAGTGGGGCAGTGCAGCTCTAATTTCTCCTTCTCATCTTGATTCTTTCTTGGCGCATGCACCTCATTCGGAGACCTTCATGAGTTGACTGTGTGATGTAGTATTTGGTATGAAATACTGCAGTAAATGGCCATCTGTCCATTTCTTTTCCTCACCTCATACAATGTCAGACCTTTTATGCATTTTGCATCTGTTTGCAGCTTGTGACCATGGTCATCAATACAGATAACCAAAGCTGGCAATAGGCATCCATCATCTCCATTATTTCTTCAGGCTGGCATTAGAGTTCCACATTAGCATGTTAGCCTTTTTTATCACTCCTGCTCTGTTCATGAATTCAGCCACAGCCATTTTCCTGCTTAGTATAGCACTCACCTCTCAGCTTTGAAAGTTTCTTTATACCTCCCACTACCTGATGAATTGACAACCTGTGAATACAGGTTTCTACATTGTAAAAATAAATAAATAAAAAATCGGTCAAATATCTGCCAGCAATGGCTGCCAAACAAAAACTGTAAAATTAAAGTAAAATATCCCAATTCAAATAAAGTGCAAAAATAATACATTTACTGCAGGCTTCACTGAAGCTGTTGTAGAGAGAAGCTTTTATTTTAAAGATCTTTCCTTAATTGTAACAGACTCCTTCAACAAAGTGACAGCACTAGAAGTTTAAGGAGAAAAACACTTATTTGACAGATTTTTCCTTAATTACTATGATCAAATTCCATCAATTAATTGATGGCTCTATACTTTCAACAGAGAAACACTGTTATTTTACATATTGTTCTTAAATGATCATGAGCAGATTCCTTCAATAAAGCCACGAAACTACAAGGTCAGCAGAGAAACACCTTTATTTTACAGATTTTTCCTAAATTATTATGCTCTAACTTCTTTGATCAAGCTGCGGTACTAAAAGTTAAGCAGAGAAACACTAATTTTACAGATTTTTCCTAAATTTGTGCAAACACCTTCAATAAAGTGATGGTGCCAAACGTTCAGCAGAGAACTGTTATTTTACAGATTTTCTAAAATAAATTATTACAAGCAAATACCTTCAATAAAGTATGAACACAAGCTGAAGATTGTAAAATATCAGATTTAATTTGGAAGGCAAAATAATGTTAAAAACCTATTTAAGTACAACCTACAAAAAATATTTAATGATTCAGTTTTATCAGAATTACAGAACAAATCTGAAATAAAATGTAACATTTAATATTTACACTATGTACTGATTAAGCTTCTTGAAATTTTTATAAAATATAAGATGTAACATTACTACAAAATATTACTTAATAAATTCTGTTGTAAATTTCCAATGTGAACCAATTATTCATGAACAGTTCCTTAGAGGAATTGAAAAACCAAAATTTGCATTTCTCCATTTGTCTATCTTGTCTGTTAGGGTTGTCATGATGAGGTCATGATGGCATGATGATGATTTCACCTATGAATCAGGTGGAGAAGGCTGTTTTTTTTTGTTTTTTTTAAGCCTGTATGTTCCAATTTAATTTTATATTGTTCTGCACAATATTTGTCTGACCCCAGTGGGCTAAACAGATATGTGGACAAAAATTACACTCTCTTTTAATTCAGAATTCCACCTACAGTCCCCTCCAAAAGTATTGGAACAACAAGTCCAATTAACTTGTTTTTGTTGTGCATGGAAGACATTTATGTGCGAGACCAAAGAATAAATATGAGGAGAGATCAGAGTCTCAAGTTTTTATAATAAATTTTGTATCAAACCATCCAGTTTTTCAAGTGAGCTAAAGTATTATAACATGACAAGTGACAGGTGTTTCTTGTTATTCAGTTTTGCCATATAAGATTGACTGTTTAGTCATTAAGTTGCCCTGGATATCTACTCTCAGTTTAAGCTTTGGTTTTCACCTGTGAAGACTGCATTTTTAGTTAAGGAGGGTCCAGAGAGCTGTCTATGGGAGAAAAGCATGCTATTCTGAAGCTGAGAAAGGGGGAAAATCCACCAGAGGTATTTCAAAAACATTGGGCATAGCTAGTACCACAATTTGGAATGTCCTGAAAAAGAATGAAACCACTGGTCTACTGAGCAACAGGCATCAAACCAGTCAT
Source organism: Notoglanidium maculatum (assembly GCA_030068355.1). Taxonomy (NCBI): domain Eukaryota; kingdom Metazoa; phylum Chordata; class Actinopteri; order Siluriformes; family Auchenoglanididae; genus Notoglanidium; species Notoglanidium maculatum. Next base: position 5,452 of record JAQQZX010087901.1, on the reverse strand, counting down.
CCGAGGAAAATGACTGATGACAGACAAATGGTGAGAGCAGTAAAGAAAACCCCCAAAACAACAGTCTGTAACATCATGATCAACCTCCAAAGCGCAGGGGTGGAAATATCACAGTCCACTGTTTGAAGAAGACCTAGAGAACAACAATATAGAGGCCATACTGCAAGATGCAAACCACTCATCAGCAGTAACAATTGGAAAACCAGATTGGATTTTGCAAAAAAGTACAGAGCTGAGCCACAACAGTTTTGGAACAAAGATTTATGGACTGATGAGACAAAGATGAGCTTCTACCAAAGTGATGGAAAGGCAAAACTATGGAGAAGGAAGGGATCTGCTCATGATCCTAAAGATACAAGCTCATCTGTGAAGCATGGTGGAGGCTGTGTCGTGACTTGGGCTTGCATGGCTGCTTCTGCAACAGGCATAGTCATTTTTATTGATGATGTAACTCAAGATGGTAGTAGCAGAAAGAATGTAGATGTGTACAGAAAAATATTGTCTGCCAATTTATAGAGAATTGAGTGAGAACTAATCTAACCAGGAAGACCTTTATTATGCAGCAAGACAATGAGCGAAAACACACTGCCACCTCAACAAAGGACTTCATTGGGGGAAAATGAAAGGTTTTGGACCGACCAAGTCAACCACCCAATCTTAACCCAACTGAACATGCATTTAACCTCCTGAAGAGAAGACTGAAGGGATAAACCTTGCAAAACAGACAACAACTAAAAGATGCTGTGGTAAAAGTCTGGAAAGCCATAACCCATGAAGAAACAAGAGATCTGGTGGAGTCTGAGTTGTAGGCTTGATGCAGTTATTTCAAGCAAGGAATATGCAACCAAATATTAAGTATTTTTGACTGTTATTTAGTTGAAACATTCTGTTCCAATACTTCAGGTCACTTGAAAAACTGGGTGGGTTGATACAAAATGTGTTTATTTTCCATGTTATTTATCATCTAGCTGTATTTAGATGTAAACCAGGGAATAAAAGATAAAACTCCAATCTATCTCTCTTCTCATATTCATCTTTTGATCAAACTCACAAATGTCTTCAATTAACAGCAAAAAGAAATTAATTGGCCTGGCTGTTCCAAAATGTTTGGAGGGAACAGTGTATTAATAAGCAAAATCAAAACATACCATAAAAATTCAATGACTACCGCAAGTGACAGTGCAACATAGCAGATAAGAACAATCCACCTCCAAATGACCAGTGATCACCACAATCTGTGGTGTATCTGGGGGGTTAGGAGAAAAAAGGACAAACTTAGATTCAAAAGTAAAATTTACTACCGTTTTACATTTACTACTGTTTTACAGTTTTTCTTCTGTTGGGGGCAATATCTTACAAATGTATACTCCTAGGCAAAAAAAAAAATTCAATATTGCAAAACATTAAGTTTTTAATAGTCTCAACAAAAATCACTGTGCAGAAAATTAACAAGAACTTAAAAAAGCACTCCTGAGACCTCTTCCTTCTTTTGCTCATCAATGCTCCATGCTGAAACTGTTGGGGGGAAGCTGGACACAAGGAAGTTCACTTACATAGTCTTCTGGTATGCAAATAGAAAATCTTGGAAAGATTTAAATGTTTAAATGATATAAAATTGAAACTAACTTGTCTGGGTGATCAAAATTTTCTAAAATATCTTCTGTTTGAAGACTTTAACATTGAATGGAAAAAGCAAAAAGCCGTCTGCAAGTTTACCCACAAGACTTCAACATTTAAAGAAAATCAAGGGATAAGCTGTCCCACACGAATTTCCTTTATTTGTTTAATTATTGCTAATTTTCCTTACCAATGATTTGCCGTTGAGACCAATAAAAGCTTCATATTTTGCAATATTGGGTTTGCCTCTTTTTTTCTTTTTCTTTTTTTTTTCCCAGGAGTGTATTTTTGATGAGATCTTTGAAGTTCCTAAGAAATCATACTTAAAAGGTAACTCGTATTTTTCAACATTGGCCTTGTTTTTTTTGTTGTTATTAAAAATATCTGGCAACATGGGGAAGATCCCTAGAGAGACACACCTATGTCTAATGAAAAAGCTAGACTATAGCTAGCCAACAGCTGCAACTCTAACTGCAACACTAATTAACTACCAATAACTAACTGCAGTCCCACTAGCAAGAGATGGCTAACCAGCTAACTACACAGAGAAATTTGATAAAAAAATAAGTTCACTGATAGCATAGTACAATGTTTTTGTCTACTTACAATTTAGTCTTTCTAAATGCTTATAGCCTACTCTCCATAAGCTAGCTACTATTAAATTAATTTAATTTTAATCCTAAGCGAATCCCACTGCCGGTGCACCAAGTGATATTATGAATGCACTTGAGCTATGAGGTAACATAAGATTTGCGAACGCAGTGGATTCATGAGAAAAGATTTTTTTAACAGTTAACATTGCAGCAATGATAAGACTGTGAATGGACAATAAACATACCTTGGAGTTATTTTTCTCACAAGTTTTGGAAGCTGTTGTCTTCTTTGTCTGTCCACCCAGGTCTTGAAGGTATCTTAATTAATCCTCTGAATTTAAGTGCACCCACACAGTATGCACATACAATACACATACAATGTATCAAAATTCAACAGCTTCCCAACTTCCCACCCCCCACTGTAGCATTTTCCCTCCAAAATTTTCCCTCCATTTAAAAATAAATACATTTTTTAAAAAGGTCAGTCTGTTGTCCCATCAGATCTACAGCACAATATGCAGTGTTTCCTCCTTTACATTTGGCTCACTCATCATTATTAAAGCATTATTATTATTATTATTATTATTATTATTACCAAAGACAGGTATGGGCCGAATGTTTTGAAGTGGTTCGTTAAATAAATTCAAGACCCTAAAAAAAAGAAAACTAAGAAAACATCAGTCATGCTCTACATTTCCTGATTCACCAATTGAATTTGGAAGACTTGTAGCAGATTAAAAGTGAAATCATAAAATAAAATAAAAGTAAAATAAAAGTACGAAGTTTGAATGTAAAAATACACATTATTATAAAACTAATAATATTTACTAATAATAATTACTTCCTAATTATGAAGAAAAGTGTTGAACTATTAGTTTTGACATAAATCTTTATATAATGAGTTGCATATTTAATTACAGATAATTGTCATTCTATGTACTTTTATCTGTAATTTAAGAAAACAGAGAAAATATAGTAATTTTCCTGTAAAAACATGAAAAATAACTAATTTGTCATTGTGGGCATAGCACTTAAAATTAGTTGGCTTATTAATTTGCAGATAATCTCTTTAATTTTGCAGAGTTTTATATGTAATAATAGAATAGGAATTTACTTTGAATACTTAGTTATTTTCTGTAAAATCAGAAAGATTTTACAGTGATGCAGGGTAGAGTAGTTCTCCCTCACCATTCCCATGTTCTACACCATGTCACTGGTTGTTTTGCCAGAGGAAATGTTGCAGTGTTGTTCAGTGTCACACCTTAAACCTGCAGCCAAAGAGGCACTGAAGAAAAGAGCAGTTTCCAGAAACTAGAAACCAACATGAAGTAGATTAGCCTGTTCTAGGAAGTTAGGAAGTTCTATCCTCCCTCTGCAAGGGTCTCAGTCTAAGACTTCCAACAGGCATCGGTGTGCACCCACTTTCCTCGTGGGTTGACCTACAAAAGATATCCTATCAACATTAAGAAGCTTTTTGGCCAGATATATATCTAGTTGGGGAGCAGCTACATTATTTCTACCATCGGCCCTAGGATTTTTTAGGGCTCAGGGCCTCATCAGTTTCCAAATTCATCAAGCTTTCTGCTCTGTTACAAGAAGTTCATTTCTGCTTGGGCAGAATGAAAGAGTAAGCCTGCTGACACAGAACAAAGGGTTCTGTTGGTGTGTTTCCTAGGTTTGAAGAGCCGTGATTTTTGATTGATTCAAGATTTTCTCCTGTTCCATTCGTTAAGACTGTCAGATGTTATTTCTGCCATGAAGCCACAAGATCAGGTTCACGTCAGTGGATCTGTGATGCACATTTTTACATTGATATTATACTCATTTGGCTGACTCTTTTATCCAGAGTGCCTTAGAATTGAGACAGGCCACAACTGGTCAGCGGTGAGGTAAAGGTCTTGCTCAAAGGTCCAAATGTGGCAGCTTGGAAGTGCTGGGATTTGAACTCCCAGCTTTCTGATCAGTAATTCAAATCCTTCAGTATATATTCATGTCCCCATCACCCTAGAAGATAAATGTTTTTGCAGGTTTGCCTTTCATAGACAGGGATACCATTTAAAAACAACAACAAAAAAAAAACTTAAACCACATTATTATGGCATATCTTGAACCAAGGTATGAATTATTTATCTGCATTTAACCCATCCAAGTATTGGACACCCACACAAGTGAGAAGTGAGCGCACACACCCAGAGCAGTAGACAGCTACATGCTACAGCGCCCAGGGAGCAGTTGGGGGTTGGTGCCTTGCTCAAGGGCACTTCAGCCGTGGATGCAGAGGGAAGGGAAAGTGCTCTTCTATCATTCTGTCATTCTCTGGTTATGATTGAAGGCCCCTGTAATATTGGTTGGAGTCACATGGTATGGGTGAAAGTATGTTTATAATTATCAGGATAGGTGTTTATTATGCACATAGTAGCTGGTGACGTTTGTGTCTCTGATTAAATCTTGTGTATGGTACGTTGTAGTCAGTTTTCCACATATTTCTAATCATATATGTAGTGTCTTTCTCAATAGGGTTATGGTTAAGGTTTAAGTTTCTCATTGTAGCAACCCATTAGAACAATGAGACAAAAGAAATTGCTTTATCTTAACATTGATATAGGATGAAGTATAAAACCTAACAAATGCTCTGAATTAGTCTTTTATTATGTACGATATAGTGCATGCAAGCATCACTGTTATCACAAGTGCAAAAAATATGTTAATTTAAACACTGTTTCATTTGTTATAATTCCAGTTTTCCATTTTCACAATTGCTCAGGTAATGACTCAAATGTGGATGGTCTTGTGAACTTTGAGAAGCTACGAATGATTGCCAAGGAGATTCGCCATGTTGTGCGAATGACCACTACCAGCATGGACCCAGCAATCATGTTTCATCAGAGGTTTGTGTCTGGAGTGCTCACCTTGCTCACAATCCATATGATGTTTATGTTGCCTCTACATAGCTGTTCTAGTGTGTATATGGTACAGTTAATTTCTTTCATTAATGAAATTTCTGTTGAATATTTCACTGTTCAGTAATCAATTCAAGGGACATCCCAGTTCCACTTATCCTGATATTAACTGCCCACTTATTTGTGTTCTGAGCATGAGGTCTTGGAACCCTTTTGGTATTGTCAATATTTTTCTTTTTATTACACTGCACAACAATTTTTTTGGAAAGTCTTGCTTCCTGAAAAGTTTTTGCTGATTGTGACAGGTACCTACTGGATATGCACAAATATAGTTTTGGTTTT
>JAQQZX010087763.1:0-11557 GCA_030068355.1 Notoglanidium maculatum | reverse complement strand
AACATGCAAACTCCACACAGAAAGGCACCCTGGGTGACCCGGGGATCGAACCCAGAACCTTCTTGCTGTGAGGCGACCGTGCTAACCACCACACCACCGTCCCGCCTTTATTATCATTACTATTATTATTATTATTATTATTGTCTTAGGAACACCCCGGATGGTTCATGCGATCACAAGGTACCACACACGTAAACACACATGCACACACACACACACACATGCAAACACACACATATTCACCCATAGAGGCAATTTATCAAATCCAAACATCTACTAGCATATTTTAAAGGGTGGGAGAAAACCAGAACCCAGATAAAACCCACATGGGCATGGGGAGAACATGCACAATTCCACACAGACAATGACCTCAGCTCAGGCTTAAACTGAGGACGCTGAAGCTGTGGCTACCTCCACATTAGTGTTTTTTTTGTTTTAAAACGCCAATTTAAAACCAATGCAATCTCTGTCCAAACGAGCATTTTTGCTCCATATCAGCAATAATCTCTGTCCTTTATAACACGCCTGAAAATGCATATCACATGACCATTCATGTACACTGGGCATGCATGTGCTGGTATAAACAGGAAACAGATTGCAGATCACTCGAATAATAGTTTGCCTCCTACACATGTACTGTAGGCAATTGTAGCATTATAAAGTGCAGAATTTGACTGCACAATAGCTGCTAGCAAAGACAACAAGGTCAGCAATGCTTATAATTTGTTATCCATGCTGCATTCACCACTGGAAGTCGAGGCTGATGCTGTTTGCTTTATTCTGGAAAAGGGTCCAAGTGATAGGAGTGTGACGAATCAGGGAAGGACACATCATGACTGATAAGACCCAATCAGGAAGTCTGTCATCGTTTCCAAAAGCCTCCTTTTCTGGCCATCCACACTAAAACATTTTCAAACTAAAACAGGGTCAGCAGCATTTCAAAAATGCTCCACTGTAGGGGCTCAAAAACTCTGGAGTAGTATGGATGCCAGGCGTAAACATAGCAAAACTGATGCATTTTAAAACTAAAATATATACGTGTGGACACAGCCTGTAAGGTGACAATGCTATTATTATTGTAGTTGTTGTGTCGTTATTATTATTTTAAAGACTGCATTTTGTTAAAGCAAATGCAGTGCCAGCGCTTACTGCCATATAGCCCTTGCAGTAGAGAAAAACAGATCACAGATGCTATACAATTCATCAATTCAGCTGTAGAAGTATGGCTTTGGAGGGTAAAAATCTTTGTCATTAGTTCAGTATCCACCAGAGAAGACATCAGTATGTTATTTAGACCCAAAGGCTACAGTCTTAAATATTCTCTTGCCATGTACGCTACGTATTCTCAAATTATCCATAATTCACCTTATAATAGAGTACTACAATCACACGAAAAACATTCTTCAGATGAAGATAAATAATATGGACAGCTTTACTGCACGCATCTTTATTTTGGATTTTTACATTTAAAATGTCTCCAATGAGATTAGTAAACACATACAGTATTGCTCATTATACCTCAGTGCTGATGATTAGTCAGTAGGTGTTGATTAATTTTCTATAACTGCAGCGCTGCATGACAGTAGGCTAATCACATGTTTATACTAATGTGCTCATTCTAAGAAATCATGTTTCTGTGGTAACAACTGACACAGGGACTTGTATAGTGAATGCTCCACATAAATGGATTAAAAGGCACACTGATGTGGTGAAGTTTTTTGTGAGGAGATGTTTATGTAGCATTTAGTCTTCAGTGCCAGTGCTTTGCACCAAAGATAAGCTGTAAGCTTGCAGGACAGACGGCTTTGCGGGTGGTAGTTCCTTGGTAGCACTGCTTATTTATTTCTTCATTCATTTATTTATTTCAATATCTGTCTTATTAAATTAGAAATAAAAAGTGAGGATGGTGAATGAATGACAATTTAAATCTGTTATCGCAGCTAGTCTGCTAATAAACGGATTTATAAATGTATAAAAATGTTCCTTTTAATTAATAAAACATTATTAGCATTGATGAATTGCTGTCTGGTCACGTCACACCAAGGCGTCCTTGATCATTTTCCTATAACAGCAAGTGTTTTATTCATTGCATATCATATATGATGACAAAAAGTTTATTAGGATAGCTAAGTCATTTTTATATAAATACATCGTAAACTATCACAGATGTCACTCAGGGCACAGAAGCAATAACTGGAATTACTTTATTGGCTAAACCTTTTGTTAAAGCAATTTATAACTGCATTCTGTAGCTGTTTGACCTTTCACCGTTTACCATACAGTCTGAACAGCTGAGCCTCCTCCGAAGAACTTCTAATATTTCTCATACATGATTTTCTAACCTTTTCCTTATATACTGTAAGTAATAAATAAATATCTAAGTTTGTTCTTATTTAATAGATACAAGAACTCATTCAAACATTACCCCTTGAATCTGGAAAGAACAGCAGCTGGGGAAAAGATTTTCATACTAGAAGATGAGAGATGAGACTATACAAACAGCAAACACAGATCCCAGATGGATCACTTTTCACTCTCATGAGCTCGTGTTTAAGTGTTAAACAAAAGCAGCTGTTTCAAAGTCAGAGTTTGATTGCAGGACTCTGGAATTTCTCTGTGATTGCTACAGATGCACAAGTGTGTGCCATGTAGTTTAATCTGCTGGAATTTGAAAGCGCTGAATAAATACCAGATGACTTTTTACTTCAGTTAACTTTAACTCCTATACTTCTACCAAGCCTACTGAAAAAAGCAGTACTTCAAATGCTTTTTAATTGTAACCGATCTATATATTCTATGTCGTATCTAGACAAAGCACATTATGACTGTGTCACTATAAAAATCTAGACTGGTAATATCAGTTTTAAATTGAGTTCTTAAACCCTTGAGTTAAAAGTGCCTGTATTTAGATTCCTCTACATACTTGTGTTAGTATCTCTCTTGCTGCACTGCCCCAGCACAATGAAAGGCTTATAGAAGGAAAGCAGCTTTGTGTTATCAGTTAGGCTGTGGGAACTGTGCTTTCTGCTATAACACCTGAAGCAATTTATGGATGGAGATGATGTATCAAGTTGCTAGTCTGAGGTCTAAAATGTTCCTTCAATAGTTTTTGCACATTAGAATCAAAGAATAGCTCGTCTTCCTGTCAGCAGCATGTAAGCCACAACAAGATCAACCTTAGCTTCAGGTCTTTGGATATGTGTGCTGGCGTTAAGACTTTTCATGAATATTAATTAAAGACTTAATGAGAGAATTCCATAATGAGGAGCGCAGCAGAGCCTGATAATGCCATGTTATGCTGGGCTCAGGCGTAATTTTTCAAATACCGGTCTTATAATTTTCTTGCACTATGACTGAGCAGCACTCAGAATTTCAGGCTTGATTAAGTAAGCAACGACACATGACAGACTGTAAGGTTATACAAAAATAATATATGGGATAAGTGTTATTCTGTTCCTCTAAACATCATTGCAATCTGCCAGCGAATACTGCGCTTACACTACAGCTACTAGATTATGTGGAGTGTCCATCACGCAAGTCAATAATTGTAAGATAATGCTATAGAAACATTAGTGTTAGAAAGAGCTCATCAATATAGACCTCTTGTGTTCATGTTACAGCCAGAACTACTGTCTGAGATACAAGAACACCTTCTGACCAATCAGCTTGGAGAACTGAATCACACTGTGGTATAATTAAGGAAAAAAACTCTTGGATTATTTTCCTTTAACAGTACATCCTGAAGTGTTTTATTCGTCATATTACGGCAATTTGAGAACAGCTAAATTTTTTTTAATTTATTAATTAAATAACGTCATACTTTTTAAATCAGTTTATAGTTTGCGTCGTGGAACGTCTGTTGTGGAACGTCTGGGTTGTTCCCCTTATCGGTTATTTTTGCTGCTATAAACAGCTGCTCTGTCACCACCATTTTGTTTTCCCTCTCTTGACGTCAGCAAGACAAAAACGCAGCTTGTCAGGTTACAGAGAAATCGGAAAGCGTAAAATCCTGTCCTGAAGAACACATACTGACTGTTGCAAAGCGGTGATGCTTCAGACTCCTTTCATGAATACTAAATAAACCTCTCCTACAGAAAGCGTCACCTTATCATTCATTAGACATTTTCCTTCATGTTGTTAAGTTGCAACAGGTTTTTAATCAATTTATTATTAGTCTTAGATTACATGGAACGTCTCTCATGTGAGTTCATGTGAATTAGCTGTTACTCTTGAAATGACTAAAATGTGACCTGCCTTGCAGCTGGAAATCCTGTCAGAGCTGCTGTAATGAGGTTATAATGTTAAAAGCAAACATTAAACTTAGGTTATATAGCTGGTATTTTGTTCATGCAGGTAGGGGTGTAAAGTTTATTGCTACTGAAAACATTTGTGATATTGTTGGAAAAATCATGTAATCAATGGATAATCAATTAATGGATAAAGTGGTTGACGTGGATTTGATTTATTTAGTTTCATTTTGTTTACCAATGATGTGTTGATCACTGCTATTGGTGCTAAGGTAACAGACACCATCACCAAGAAGGTGAGAACTCATTCTTATAAGGTGTCCAGATGATAATGGTCGGCTGCTGTCAAGTTTGGACAAAATATTGTCAGTATAAATGTATTTTCTGATTCAAAACTTGTTACTGGGGTCAGATCAGATGGGACTCAGAAAGGTTTGTTCCAATCCAGTGTTTAAGAGCTCAGGTCCAATTAAACAATAGCAAGCACAGGAACATAACATTAAAACCCTTTGACCCTGAGAGGTGGCACCGGTGGGTACAGTTGTGCATTAAACAACACCTCTCAAATGCATGTTAAACAGTTAGCGACCCCCACAAAATACATACCCACTTAACGGGAAGAAGCTCAACTAAAAGCAAATGACAGCAATTCTACCGAGACAAAACACAATTCCAACACAAATCGACTAAACAAGCAAGCAGTCAAAACACTCTAGCGAAACACTCCTGCTTAAACCGGCAATAGCGATTTTGCAACTCCATGCTAACGAATGCAAATTGTACATTTACGTAAGATTGTAAATTTCTGTTAGGGAGAAATGAAAATTTCAATTTTCTGCTATGTGCCATGTTCATTTACTGTGACCAAGATACTGATTCTAACACCTCTATGAGTAATCTTACAAGTGATACCTTCATTACGATACCAAAACTATACAAATAAACTGTGCAGTTGCTGAGATATAGGCTACTCAACTCATTTTGAGTCTTTCGAGCATGGGAATAAAAAAGAGGTGTGGGGTTAAAGGTTCAAGAACGTGCTTTATATATTTATATATATATCTTTGCTTTCAACCAACTGCTTTATTTCTATCGAGCAGTCACTGTTGATGTTCATGCATTAACATGAATAAAGATTTTAATCCAAAGCTTCTAAAATATACAATAAAAACATCCTGTTGGCAAACACAGACAACTTTCTGTCTTATTTTTGCAACAAGAAATGAGATCTGACAGTAAGGGAAAGGTTATGGAGACCTTTTCTGCAATGCAATTTACAGTGTGGTCACAGAGCCAGGGGCACAGCAGCGTGCCATTGTTTTTGCCAAATGCTTAGAACAATGTAAGTGATTAGTGCCATCATCCTGCCTGTCTCGAACAAGAATAAGGGACAGGTAGAATCACAGATTACTCCTAATTGTTGCACAGCAGCATTGTTTTTCTGACCTAGTAACCATACTGTTTAAAATTGTTTGTGCATTATGTAAAGAGGCTGATTTATAAACGTTGTTTTGCTAAAAAAATAATTAAGTAGGGGCAAAATGATATATGCAGCTAATGCCTTGCAGTGCCAAAATACTACATTTTGTCAATGCCTGCTGCCAAACCTGTCAAATATTCAAGTATTTTCTCAGACAGCTGTATTACAGATTTAAGTACATCCCTGATAATGATTGATAATGCACTTGTCTAATACACTGCAATTAGTGCCTACACTGGAATAGTTGGCCCATGCTGCTGCCACAAAGATTTTTCCCACACATCCTGTCAATTAAGGGTACAACGGTGCCAACTTCAGCTGCAACATTCAACCAGTCTTAAGCCGTCATCACTAGGATAAACAGGCTGACGGAAAAGGACCCACACAATGAGGCTTTTGTTAGACACAAGGAGAAAAGACAGCAACAGGCACCGACAGCAGAAATGTTTTGGCAGAACACAGGGGTCCAGGCCCAGCAAGGCTACACCGTGCCTTAAAGGAACACGAAACGGCACTAGACACTAGACTAACGTCACAACCAGCAAACGGATGAATGCTAGTCTCATTAATAGGCTCTTCATTTAATCTATTCTACAAAAGAGACACAAAAGGCATAAATCATGCAGTGAATCACAACTACCCCAATTGCATCCTGTGGCACCATGCACTTATTACTTTACATCGGCTGCAACTCAAACTACTGAGTGATTGATTCTCGTCTTATGGAAGATTAAGGTCAGATAGATAGATGTAGATAGATTTTGGAATTTGGAATTTTTTGCACTAAACGTTTCCCACAAGTCCATGAAAGAGAGTAAGGCCATAGTGTCATACAGCAATTGGTGCAGGTTGGTTCTCTGGACCATCTGAAAAAATCAGATGGTCACATCACACCTTTACTGCTCATGATAATGTGAAGTCTTCTATATCAGGCTATGAAGATGATAAAGAATCATAACATATGGTATATAAATATTACGTGTTTGGTGTTACTTTGAAGATAAGGACTAACGTGGCACAATATGGAAAAATAATGCAATTATTTTGCTTCCCATTGTGACTGTGATGTGTCTTACTTGTCTATTGTAGGTTATTGTGATGTAAGTCATTCCTTCACGTTCTCTTTAAACTATTAAGACAAAAGCAAATTAAAAAAAAAATCATGCGCCAGGTCCTAAAGACTTCCCTGTGGTTTAGAGCTTTACCATTGACCCTACTGTCAATAAACATCTCCTTTCAGAAAACTTCAGAATGTCAATGATTAGATGTTTCCCTGGATATAAACAGCACAATCTGTCTATTATTAGGCTTAGGTTATGTGGAGCTTCTTCTCAGTTCCTGTGAAATAACTACTATTATAGAAAGTATAATGTTTTAGAAAGAGTCCATTAACGTAAACATGTGATTTACCTTGCAGGTGGAACTATTAGTGGTTCTCTAATATAAAATTAATTAAAACCATCTGACCAAATCTGAGATTTCAACAGCGCTCTGGCATGATAAAGATTAAAGGTCCACTATGTAGGATTGCAACCAACTGAATGCCCCTCCCTTACCCCTCCCTTTTCAAACATGTATTAGAAAGTACGGTGGCCATCAGGCGCCCAGAATGTACTTCCAAGTACTTACATTCACACTCTCTCGCCTTTTCTCATGTTAAATAATAAATATGATTCTCCATTTTTCAGAATTTGGGTTCGCAAACTTGTTAGCCAGCACCAGCAAACACCGATTCCTCTTATTTATTTTTTCTTGTCTTCCTTTCTTCTTCTTCATCATCCTTCTGGTGCTTCCTTCTGGATTAATGCTGCCTCTGGCAAAAACTCAAAAAGTGGACGTCACTCTCTAGAGGGTTGTCCATTCTGGGCTATTGTAGGGGTGCAACTTGGCGGCTCTGTGGAAGACGACCTGCTCTCTATGTAGATACCAAGAGTTCATTCTAAGCTTACGAAAACACAATGATTCATGGTAATTATACACTAATGAGAGCATACTTATGGATACTATATTCAATTTCTGCTAACACATCCTTAAATCCTACATAGAGGACCTTTAAGAACCATAGATTGAGTAGCCATAATTAAAGTTAGCTCAGTTTGCAGGAATTCTTTGTCATTGGTTAATCAAAGGAAAAATCTTCACCTTTGTCCAGTCACCCAGTTCCAGTAGTGGAAGGTAACTAAGTTCATTTACCCAAGTACTATACGTAAATACAAATTCAAGGTACTTTACTGCACTTTACTTTAGTATTTCCATTTTATGCAACTTTACTCTTCCACTCCACCTTATCACAGAGGCAAATATTGTGCATTTTACTCCACTACATTTATCTTTAGCTACTAGTTACTTTTCCGATTACAATTTTGCAAACCCTTCCTGTCCAGTGAAAACGGCATAGCACCAAATGTGGTGATTTTGAATGTTTGTGATTAACTAAAGGATTTAGTATTCCTTTATGGGTTGAGAAAATTGTCCTACTTCTTAAGCTAACTAAATTTTTTAATAGCCCTCTTGGATGAGCTGGAGCATTGTCACAAAGATGAAAACAGGGCTGTTGTTCTGAGCTCATGAAAAGCTGACTTTTTAGAGTTACATGCTTCCCACAGGACAGCGATGCTACAAACATGAAGATCTTAAAGAATATGATGCTTTGCCATAGATTAAACTAGCTAACGGTATATAAAGTAATAAAAATTAGTTCAAGCTTAAACATCTACAGCAGTAAAATGCAAAATACGCATTAATGTAGCAGTAAAATTAATCCAAAAACATCATATATAATAATAAGACACTGACAGGGACTATTTTACTGCACAATGAGTACTTTTACTTTTGATACTTTAAGCCCATTTTGCTAATAATACTTACTCTTCGCATGGTAAAGTATATACTGTGCATTGTCAGCGACTCTTGTCGTAACATTTTTAAAGCCATACTACAAAAAATGCTATGTCATCTGCAGCAAAGCTCATGTACAATTTTACTGTGTAGAGATAAATGGAAGGATAGTGACACATTCATAAAATACGCCATTGCTCGATAGCTCCTAGTTGCCCCTAGTCACACTATCAAGCAGTGGGCCAAAGACACGTTTATATTACTCTAGGAGAGCAGTCTGTCACCTAAATATATGAAACTATAACTGCAGAATTCCCTAGATCTTCTGAAAGTTCTTCTCTCTTTGCTCTGTTGTTTCAGAAGCAAAAGGCAAGAACATGATTGAAGTAATAGCTCACCCATCCTTAGAGAAGTGCAATCATTGCAAACACATGGATATTTTCTGCACTTCAGCAGATGATTCAGGAATTTTTTTTCCCCTTCACGCTTCTAATTTTTTGCTTTCGCAACACACCCCATCAGTGCACAACAAGGAAATTGATCAGTTTCCAGCACTCCCATGGCTGATTCCATTAGCAAACAAAAACACACCAAAGAGAGCAATTTTACCCTGCCCAGCAGTGGTGGCAGATTACTGAGGGACTCATCACTAATCCTCTCAAAAGAATTTTTTCACAGATTACTGTGTGTTGTCTGCAGTATTAAGGCCCTTTTTTAAACCCTTTTTAAGCATTAAGACTCAAAGCCATGACCACTTTAGCTCAAAATCAAACTGCAGAAACAGGAGTATAGGCCCCACTTAATAAAGGACAAAGAGAAACTAGTTCAGACGAAGTGTGACAACACAAAGCCTGACATGTTTCACAGTGCTAAAAGTCTAGTGTTGGATTTTGTTCCTATACAGTAGCACATTTCTGCCATGCAAAAATAATAATAAAAAAAAATCATTATTTTGAGACCTGTATCTCATTGTTATGAGAAAAGCATCTGATTATTACATTTGACTAATTCTGTCAGCTGTTACATTGGTAACCATTGTGCAAACAACATCAACAATGTGGTTTATACATGATGATGTCATGATAACATCATGCTTTCTTTTAATGAAAAGATGTTCTTTGGTATTGAGATGCTTTTCCCATAATAACGAGATGTTAGTAACAAGATGCTTTTCTTGCAATAACGAGATACAGTATTTTCTTATAATAACAAAATACTGATTAGGATTTTTGTCTTCAATGCACTTTTCATACTATCTTACAACTGGTTTATGTAGCTGGCATTTTATGTTTTTTTTTCAATATTGTGTATTTTTAATGATTGACAATAAAAGAGGACATCTCTTCTGCTGGTGGGATTGACATTCACAGCACAGCCAAGCTCTGTTTCATGAAGCTATCAAACTGATCAAAATTCAATTATCACATTAATCGAAGATTCACGTTTTAATTTGGGAACATCAATTATTCATCAAAGTAGTCAATGATTTAAACACATGCTGCATGCTATTATGATTATTAAAGCACTGAAACAGGAGTGTGTGTACACTATGTCTCCAAACCTCTTATTTCATGGTTGACTGAATTAAACAATGGCTGTGTGACAGGAGCAGTATATACAGTAAACATACAAGAAGGTCACATGGAGAAATGCACCAGGCTCAAATCTCCCAGGACACGCACATACACACACAGGCAAACAAATGACCATTCTCTTCAAACACATTAAGAAAGACTGTGCATTACCAGACCAATATTGACATATACTAGCCTTAAATGCTCCATTGTTTGCTGATTAAAGGTTCTTAGTGGCTGGAGGATAATATTTATTCAGGTAATAGCGGCCAAAATGGATCTCCTGAGATGTTTTTTTTTTTCATTTTGTTGAACAGCATATGTTAATCCAAACATTAAGCAAAGACAGTTGAGCACTGAGAATAAGAGGTAATCTGAAGGAAGCTAGAGAGTTAACTGAGAATGAGCCTAATTAACATGAGGCTATTACATTCGCTTTTATGAATATGAACTTACAGATCAGACAGGGCGAGTGGCCGTATCATGCTCAATAAGAAATAAGCCCAATAAAACATTCCCAAAAAGACATAAGCCCAATAAGACATATCTTAAAAATAAATAAATAAATTTTAAAAATTCAGAATTTGTTCTATTACATTAGCTCTATTACCAATGCATCTTGCCAAAGAAATTTAAAAAAACTGTTGCAAAATCAATGGATGTTTAAGTATGGAACAACACATAATGGCCCATGCTGTAATATTAATCAATGTTATACCACTCCAAAGTGGATTATTGTCCTATAACAGCACATGTGCTATTCTTCTTACGGCAGATATACACTGTGCAATTTTGGGCTGTCCCAGATAAAAAAAAAAAAAAGGCAATATCTTTGTTCCTCTCTCCAAAACAGAGGTCCGACATTGCACTGTAAAAGAGGTTTGAAGACAGCCGCTGTCACGGTCTTGTGACCTATAGCCTGGGACAATATTCTGAAAGTGTCAAAAATTTAGGATGACCATTTCACCATGTGACTGCTGCTGCGACCTACATCTACTAACCAACCAACTGAAATTCAGCATGAAATGACTCACTGATCAACACGACACTGGCGCAAACCCCAAATGTTTTTCCCTAGTTTAACTGTTTAACGCTATAGCAGCGCAGATGGATGACGCACGCTGACGATGTTATCTTGTATATTGACTTGCGTTGTAGCCTACAATTCAATAGATGTTATCATCGTACGGTCTGCATACATCAAACTTCATGTTGATCCATGTCACACAGCATATAAACTTATATGATTGCTGAAATCTCACTGTCCATAGGCACCGTTATACAACAACAATTTGCCAATTATTGTAATTTTTTATTTTATAAAAAATGACAACAAGCTTAGGTGGTGCGGTGGTTAGCACTGTTGCCTCACAGCAAGAAGGTCCTGGGTTCGATCCCCGGGTCACCCAGGGTGCCTT